>VMBQ01007779.1:11164-20884 GCA_007657795.1 Dreissena rostriformis | reverse complement strand
TGAACGGTAACTGACCAAAAATCCTCGCTACTTTCCGAAAATCTTACAATGTCCGCCATCTTTAAATATTTTAAGCGATCGATTTGCAAAGTAAAGCACTGCACTATCTGCTTAGCATATTGTAAAGCAATATCCTAACAAAATTATCTATTTATTACGTATTTGCTAGGAAACTTGTTTTCATTGTCTGAAATTAAACGATATGATAATAATAATGCACATCTTATTTCATGTGCAAAACACGTACATCTTTCGGACATTTTTTTTTCGGATACAGTATTTTTCGTCGATTATAATTATTTATTTTCGACGTTCTTTATAAAAATTTCTATACAATTACGAATAAAAATGGGGTGATACGAATGGTCTGGTTTATACTATTTTGCATTGTGTCCTCGAGTCACCAGTTTCGGTTGATGTGTAACAAATAGTTGACAAGATCAGATTAAAGAATAAATATTAACCAGTAATTTCAACTAGAAAGAATAAAAAAAGTACAACAAGTTAGGGCTGGGGGAGCTCTGCCCTTTATCATGGTTAGGGACGTGCGGCCCCAGACCCTCATTCTAATTTTCCGGATTTCACATTTGGGACAAATTTCCTCCTGGTGTTCTACTAAGAACTGTGCGTAGTACTCTTTAAACTGACGCTGAACCCCCGCGGTCATTCGGCAGTAAGGGTAGCTTGTAGGCATGATGGTCCTGTAGTTAGATCGTATGGCATGACAGTAGGCAAGACATATTGGTGATAGCCAGTCCTTGTCTATGCCTTTCTGTACGCACTTGTAATCTTCCTTGCTACAGTACGCGACACCATTTTTCACGTTCTTACACGCTTGGATATCCTGTGGTTCCATACCCAGGTTCTTCAGGCACTTCTTAAGGTCCACAAGCTTCATGGGCTCTTTCATTATCATAATCCCGTTTGAATGCCCGTGCATGTCATCAGCACCCGCTCCCCACTCATTACACACAATCCACTGTGCCACATGTTTAAACCAATGTCTGTACTTGTTTGCTTTCCAACAAAAGTTGTACTTCAGGGGTTCTTGCCATGTCAAGAAGAAGTTACATCCAGTCTGCGTCTTGCCCCTTGTCCCTGCTATAGAAGCTTATTCAGAACTGAATCGGTATTCTCCATTGGGCACTCATTGAGTNCTGATACCTTTTATACTTGATACGTGATGCCCTCTGCTGGTCCTCTACAGTTTCAGATAGCTTGTCATACTTGATATGTGATGTCCTCTACCGGTTCTCTACAGTGTCTGATACCTTTCATACTTGATATGTGATGTCCTCTGCTGGTCCTGTAAAGTGTCTGATACCTTTCATACTTGATATTTGATGTCCTCTACTGGTCCTCTACATTGTCTGATACTTTCATACGTTATATGTGATGTCCTCTACTGGTCCTATACAGTGTCTGATACCTTTCATTCTTGATATGTGATGTCCTCTACCGGTCCTCTACAGTGTCTGATACCTTTCATACTTGATATATGATGTCCTCCACTGATTTTCTATAGTGTCTGATATCTTTCATACTTGATATGTGATGTTCTCTATTGATCCTCTACAATGTCTGATACCTTTCATACTTGATAGGTGATGTCCTCTTCTGGTCCTTTACAGTGTCTGATACATTTTATGCTTGATATGTGATGTCCTCTGCTGATCCTTTAAAGTGTATGATACCTTTCATACTTGATATGTGATATCCTCTAATGGTCCTCTAAATGGTCTGATACTTTTCATACTTGATATGTGATTTCCTATACTAGTCCCATACAGTGTCTGATATCTTTCAAACTTGATATGTGATGTCCTCTACTGATCCTCTACAGTGTCTGATACTTTTCATACGTTATATGTGATGTACTCAGCTGGCCCTCTACAGTGCCTGATACCTTGTCATGCTTGATATGTGATGTCCTCAGCTGGCCCTCTACAGTGCCTGATACCTTGTCATACTTGATATGTGATGTCCTCTGTTGGTCCTGTACAGTGTCTGATACCTTTCATACTTGATATGTGATGTCCTCTACTGGTAATCTACAGTGCCTGATACCTTTCATACATAATATGTGATGTCCTCTGCTGGTCCTTTACAGTGTATGATACATTTCATACTTGATATGTGATATCCTCTACTGGTCCTCTACAGTGTCTGATACCTTTCACAGTTGATATGTAATGTCCTCTACTGGTACTCTAAACTGTATGATACCTTGTCATACTTGATATGTGATGTCCTCTACTGGTCCTCTACAATGTCTGATACCTTGTCATACTTGATATGTGATGTCCTCTATTGGTCCTGTACAGTGTCTGATACCTTTCATACGTGATGTGTGATGTCCCCCTATTGACATCTACAGTGTCTGATACCTTTCATACTTGATATGTGATGTCCTCTACTAGTCCTCTACAGTGTCTGATACCTTTCATACTTGATATGTGATGCCCTCTGCTGGTTCTCTACAGTGTTTGATAGCTTGTCATACTTGATATATGATGTCATCTACTGGTCCTCTAAAGTGCCTGATACCTTTCATACTTGATATTTGATGTCCTCTACTGGTCCTCTACATTGTCTGATACTTTCATACGTTATATGTGATGTCCTCTTCTGGTCCTATACAGTGTCTGATACCTTTCATACTTGATGTGTGATGTCCTCTACTGGTCCTATACAGTGTCTGATACCTTTCATACTTGATATGTGATGCCCTCTGCTTGTCCTCTACAGTGCCTGATACCTTTTGTACATGATATGTGATGTCCTCTGCTGGTCCTCCACAGTGTATGATACCTTTCATACTTGATATGAGATATCCTCTACTGGTCCTCTACAGTGTCTGATACCTTCCATACTTGATATGTGATATCCTTTTCTAGTCATCTACAGTGTCTGATACCTTTTCATGCTTGATATGTGATGTCCTATACTGGTCATCTACAGTGTCTGATACCTTGTCATACTTGATATGTGATGTCCTCTGTTGGTCCTGTTCAATGTCTGATACCTTTCATACTTGATATGTGATGTCTTGTACTGGTCCTCTACAGTGTCTGATACCTTTCATACTTGATATGTGATGTCCTCTACTGGCCCTCTACACTTTCTGATACCTTTCATACTTGATATGTGATGTCCTTTACTGGTCCTCTACAGTGTCTGATACCTTTCATACTTGATATGTGATGTACTCTACTGGTCCTCTACAGCATCTGATACCTTTCATGCTTGATATGTGATGTCCTCTACTGGTCCTCTACAGTTTCTGATACCTTTCATACTTGATATGTGATGTATTCTACTGGAACTCTACAGTGTCTGATACCTTTCATACATGATATGTGATGTCCTCTATTGATCCTCTAAAGTGTCTGATACCTTTCATACTTGATATATGATGTCCTCTACTGCTCCTCTAAAGTGTCTGATACCTTTAATACTAGATATATGATGTCCTCTACAGGTCCTCTACAGTGTCTGATATCTTTCATACTTGATACATATTGTCCTTTACTGATCCTCTACAGTGTCTGATACCTTTCATACCTGATATGTACATGCTTGTACTGGTTCTTTTAAGTGTCTGAAACTGTCATTCCTCCTATGTGTTGTCCTTTACTGTTCCTCTTAAACAAATGTGTCAATAGTGTCCCGTTGGTCAAAAAGTGTAATGCACAAAGTGGTCACATGGTTCAGTGAGTCATACACATCAAGACATACAAGTTTAGAATATTCTCTTAACACTGCAAATCTCAGAATTTTCTTATTTTGGTTTGAGATTTATGTATGATGGTCCATTACAAAGTTTATTTCAATTATTCCTGATTGAGTTGCCGCACCCAGGAGAACTTTGAGCTTCACAAGTTTTATAGATACGGAATACCGTTAGGGCCATCGTGGTTACACATTAAAATCCAGAGGGCGACAATGCCATAGTGCGATAGTACGATGCCGACAATACGATAGTACAATGGTGACAATGCGACAACGCAATAGTACGATGGCGACAATGGGATAGTCATCGTACCTTCGTCATCATATTATCTCATTGTTGCCATTGTACTATCGCACTGTCGCCATTGTATTGTTGCCCTGTCGCATTGTTGTCATCGTACTGTGGCATTTACTATCGCATAGTGGCCATCGTACTATCGCATTATCGACTAACACCTTCCGGTACACAAAATATTCTTATTGCAGAAACAAAATAGATGACTTTATAAAGATGTACTTTGAAAGAAGTAACAGTTATAATGAAATCAAATTCTTATTAAGTTATAGAATGGGTATTGATGTAAGGTATGCCCAACTGTTAAGTATTTTTAAAAGTGGCTACATCTAGGAAAAAAATACGATGTGCACATGTGTACCGGAAGGCGATAGACAACAATGCGACAGTACGATGATAACAATGCAACAGTGGACAATACGATGGCCACAGTGCCATAGTACGATGGCGACAATGCGATAATACAATGACGACAGTATGATAACCCGATAGTACGATGGCGACAATGCAATGATACGATGGCGACGGTACGATAGGACTATCGCATTGTCGCCATCGTACTATCGCGTTGTCGTACTGTTGCCATCGTATTGTCTCACTGTCACATTGTCATCATCGTACTGTAACATTGTCGCCATCGTACTGTAACATTGTCGCCATCGTACTATCACATTGTCGCCATCTTACTATCGCATTGTCTGTCATCGTACTATGGCACTATTGCATTGTCGCCCTCTGGATTTTAATGTGTAACCACGATGGCCCTTACGTTATTCCGTACATAGATGATGTTCTGTAAAATATCTATTAAATGTCTGTGCAAAGCATTTCATTTGCACATTCAGGAGATCACTTGGCTTATATATATTGTAAGAAATTGTTAAGGTGCATGAACAATTTATAAAAATGCAATGCCCAGAGTTTATTACTATCAGATATACCTAAACAATGCCTTGTGAGTGAACATTCCAGTTGGGTTTCATTGCATCATTGCTCTCACATATGTATTGGAAATTCAATGTTAGCAAATTATACATAGGCTTTGAGATAAATGTATGCCAAAAACGGACCCTAAAATAAAAAAATATGATTTTTGGTTGCCCTTGGCTGTCCAATACATCAAGCATTTCAACCACTAAGGTGCCTCTTTATAACCCCATGTTTCTTGTGTATTTCCAGCACATTCTTGTGACCAATAGTGCTGTTCCTGACTCCTAAAGACTATTACACATTGGGCAAATGTTGGCAAGGAAGGAAATATTCATGTGCTTAATCATACTTTTTTAGTGGTTCATTTGCAAAGAAGTTACCATGAATCAATCAAAACTAGATAATGAACCAAATCACTGTGCCTAAATTTCATCTAATCAACAATACATATTGTTTCAATGTATTATATTAAAATAAATTTGTTTGAAAATAAATTTAATTTAAAACAGTAAATTGTATAAAGAAAAACGTAAATTGTTATCGATATAGAGCCAATACATATATGAAATAAATAGTCCTGGATCACTCTACCAGAAATCTGCCCTGAGACATTTGCTCTTGAATGTTTCACAATAATAATATCTTTTATTCCCCTGCGGAAGGGGCGATTATCATACAAGTGCCATTTGTCTGTCCATCATGCAGTCAGTCTGTATATTTGACCAGGCGTGTTGGCATTGGACATGAAATCCTTCCTCCCCCTACCACTGGTTCAAGTATGGCTGTTATCCGTTACTGGTATAATAAGTATTTGCCCTCAGAACTGGTAAACCAGCTAACCCAGGAAATGTGTGAGTTGGTTTACTGACGTCCTTGATACGACTGAAATACTGTTGAAAAAGGTAAAAAAACCCAACTAAATACTATAACAAAGTCTTCTGTAAAGGATTAGCCCAAAAAGAGGCATTTTGTCTAACATCGATAATTCTTCTTACAAAGCTTTGATACTTGCACTGATGATGTCTTTGAACACTATCAACACACCCACCTCACCTGACCTCATTGTACCTTGACAGTGACCTACGTTTGGACATGGACTCACAGCTTTGATACTTGCATGGGTGTTATCTATAAACACAAGAAACAAACCCACAACATTTGATCTCATTTTGATCTAGATATTGACCTTTTTTGTTACTGAGACTAATTAAGAAGGTCAAAATTCTTTGTTAACCCCAATGACATGTTTTTTCTACATCAATAATGCTTCCTACTTAGCTTTGATACTTGAATAGATGATGTTTTTTAACACTATTAACAAACCCCAATCATCTGACCTCATTCAGACCTTGACATTGACCCACCAGTACTTTTGGACTTAAACTAATTCAGGTCACAATTCATGGTTAACCGCAAATGATGTGATCTGTCAAACATAAATACCCCTTGCTACAAAGCTTTGATACTTGTGCTGATGTTATCTATGAACACTCTATAAACACCTTTTCCCTCTTTTTGTCTTTGAAATTTACCTACTTTTGAACCAAGACTTATTCATTTGGGCCCATGATTCAATACTGGCAAGGCTTTCAGTGGGGAAAAATGCTTTATTGAACGCAACATCTTGTTAAGGGATTATAACAGTGGCTTTATTTTATTTTGCAAACATTAAAATTAATAGACTATAAAAAATTGAGCATATTTGTTAGATCATGAAATCATGAATTTTTTATAATGACTGATATAAGACTCCTGACATTAACGTTTGTTTGGACCCATGAAAATCATCACAAATTAATGTCAGACACGTACAGTTATATAATTTTGCATTTAAATGCACTACATCCATATCGTCACACTATATTTGTGGAAACCACAGTGCAGGGAGAGAAATTGCATATGTGAAGTCATCCTGTGGATTAGTAAAAATATTGATGGTCAATCATGCTGCAGATGTGTACTTTGTGTTGTGAACTACAATTTACATGTAAAAGACCGATACAAAGAAAGAAACCACAAACATTTGAGATTAATTTTACTAATATTGAACTTGTGAACCTGCTTAAAAATGAGTGATTGTGGGGTGTAAAATAAAATAAAATTGTGTTTTCTGTTTATATATCTTTTCGCAAATAATTTTAGCAGTTGTATAATCGTCAAGAAAAACCACATATAAACAATTACAGCTATAAGCCAAAAACTTCACATGTATAGAGTAGTTTTCATTGTGGGTAAGTACAGTTGACAAGAGACATACTTATTTACATCATATTTTTAGAGATATTTCCTTTGTTTATATCTTTTAAAAAATGTATGCTAATATTTTCATTCATGAACACTGCACTGTAATACCTGTAAGTTATTTATATGTGTTGAAGTTACAACATAATTATGTTATATTAAGTGAAACATTAAGGGATTCTGTTAGGGCCTTGGATAACTATGTGTGATTTATCCTTACAAGCAGGGATGTGTTTGTAAAGTCAATTGAGGCCCGCCGATCACATTTATTTTTGTATGCCCCCAGATCTAATGATCGGGGGTATATTGTTTTTGGCTTCTCTGTCTGTCTGTCATTCTGTCCCAAAACTTTAACCTTGCTCATAAAATGAAAACCCTTTGGTCTATGTTCTTTAAACTTCACATGTGCATGCATCTCATNAGCCAGAGGACGATCAGCAAAGATATTGACAAAAAACTTACCTGGTGCGGCTGTTATCCTTCGTAAAACGCCTACTGACGTTGACTTTTGGGGTCACTTGACAGTTTTTGTTCATTCACAGTACCATCAATAAAATATTGTTAAGTTCAATAAAATGTATTACGAATAAGTTAACGGTAATACTGACACGTTTACTCGTATCTGTTGTAGAACTAAATGTGTGTCTATGTGACGCATAGACTAATCTGAATATACTAGTGGGTTTATAAAAAGAGAATATTATGTGAGTTTTGGATAAAGATCCAATTTTTCATGCGAGGCTTAGAATCATGGTAGCGCGAGGCTTGCCGAGCATGATAAACTTGATATTTATCCAAAACTCACATAATATTCTATTTATCCTATGATGTCTTCCCCTTTTCCATTAATAATGATCAAATATCGCATTTTTAGACGATTGTGTTTTTCCGTAGATGACAAAAACAGATTATCCAATTTTTGGAAAAACCCACAAATGATCTTAAAATAACGATTGTATAAAGCTGAAGTTTATGCGATCCTTGTTATCCTATCGATTTTCATCTGGTAATAGGATAAAACA
Organism: Dreissena rostriformis; assembly: GCA_007657795.1. NCBI lineage: Eukaryota > Metazoa > Mollusca > Bivalvia > Myida > Dreissenidae > Dreissena > Dreissena rostriformis. Next base: position 12,664 of record VMBQ01007779.1, on the reverse strand, counting down.
GTGTACAGGTCTTGTTTTCACGATTGAGTTTTCTGCTGTACAGCCGAAAATTATTTGCAATTGAATAAAACTAAACGTTCGTTTTTCTCTGGTAATACACCTCTGAGTTTTTGTTCTAGTTTTTGGGGCGATTGTCTTCTGCAATTCGCCCCTTTGGTAACATAATATACGTATTTCGGGAATCAGTTTCAGAATAAAGTCCGTTACGTCCAAAGTCTAAACTACGCACCCAGATTCTGCATTCGCAAACAAAATAGCTCCGATTGTATGGTATTAATATTGTTGCGCACAAACAGCTTACAGAGCGCGTTCCATCCATGGCAACGTCATTTCATTGTGGCATTAGCACTCGAGTTACATGCAGTCCTCGTGGAAGGTGTATACAGCGACGAAATATCTTTTTTTTTTATATGACAATTCGCCCGTGCTTTTCATGCCGGTTTTGAACTTTTTCCTTACACACGAAAAACATGTTGTGGTTGTCACTTTCACAGTAGCTAATTATACGCCATGCATGTAGTAACATTCGGATAAGCGTTGTGGACTTCACATTGTTATATGCCATTCACATTCACATTTACTTAGATAAACTAATGTGATCATTTCGCAAAACTTTACTTAGATATTAAACTGTAATGCAGTATTTTAACGTAATTTGATAAATAAACAGGCGAGTTAATAGTTATTTTTATTAATTATAATAAACAAATAACGTGTTAAACATAATAATGCGTTTGTGTGAACAGACTGTTAATTCAAGTAAAAACAAATGCTGTTTATTCAAAATAAATGTTTGATGTGCCAATATTTGTTGATAAAAAATCCCAATTCGGTCCACTTTGTCGGTCCACTTTGTCGATAAAAAATTCCCTATTTGTTCAGATTCCTATTCCCAAAGTGGCCAGGAAAACCCATGTGTATTAAAGTGAACTATCTAGCTGTGACTAACTGAAATTCTGTTTTAAAGGACACATTTTTAAAACTTCAGAGATGGGCATAGATGATAGCTTAATATCTCATTCAAACCTGTTTTATGCCGGCTTGATCTTCCAAGCAGATATCATTACACTCATCAAATTATATGTACAATCCCAGTGTTTCATATGTTGGTTTGCAAGAACCAAACTATAAAAATGCTTTATAGACTTCATCTGTTGTCTAAGTTAGTATTTGTATTTAAGGGGTTGTTTAAACAATATTGGTCTTGCCTGATTTTATTGGAATTTGAACTTCATTGTATTCATTTCCATGAGAATTAAAGGGACAATCTGTTCTGTCAACGTTTCGCAGTTGAATTGGCACGTACGACAATGACTTGTTTAAAAAAGCAGCATTTACTTTTAAACCGAATAGCTAAATAATATATTATGTTGACAGCATGTCCCCCTTCCTTAATTCCACCTGTTTTATTCAACAAAGGTTATTGGTTGGCATCACGGTGTTTAGTGTTTTTACGACCACAAAATTTGAGCAAAATCGCCCCAATAGTACTTTCAGTAA
>VMBQ01007779.1:3664-6164 GCA_007657795.1 Dreissena rostriformis | reverse complement strand
ATATATTGATCTGAGTATGCAGTATACGCGACTCATAAAATGTGCTCGTCTCTATTCCTCAAAGATAGACACAGAACTTCTAAGACATGCTAATGCTTACATTAAAAAATAACTCTGTTATTTAATTTCTATGACATTTTGTATAACATTTATTTCCCCTTTTTATTTATCAATCTGTACAGGGACAGAAAGTAGAATATTTGGGTTTTACGAACAGTGCCTTGGCAGTTGCTTCTGCATTTACAATACTTGCAGCATGAAACTCCAGCCTTTCTACAAAGACATCTCACTGTAGAACATTCTTTTCACGCGCATGTCACAGCAATTTTGTCTGGAACACTCTTATAAGCAAGTAATGGTACAATATGTCCATTTTCATCAGTTGCATATCCGTACATTTGGGGATCAATGTGACTTATTTGTGTTTCGTCCATACAATGTACTTGAAGGAATGTACTATACAGACATCTTAAGATATGGTCCTTAATTGAATGACTTGTTGGTGGAAGACTTTGTATATCCGCTGCCTTTCCTGTATGGTGCAGATCATATCGAAGACTATCCATTGTTTTACATCGACTGTTCGGCTTAATTACTTGAACCAGGTATTCCTCGGCTTTCAATAGTACATCTTCGGGATGTCGATTAAAGTCTGACCAAAGTTCATCAACAACACTTCTGGATGCGCTTTTAGTGCAGAAAGTTTGGTCCCTATTTTGCTAGTATTGTAACAGCCAGTTAGAATGTGTGCAGCGGGTAGTACCTAACAAAGAGTCTTGTTCTTTTCAGCCATCAGATGAAGAGGAATATAACGAAGTGTATTTCCTATTCCAGCCCTCAGAAAAGCTCTTCTAAGCCATTTGTAGACAATCTGCTCCAAAAATGAAGTCCTAAACCGTCACGTCTGTGTCATTGGAAAGCAGCACAATTCTTCTATAGCCATGTTTTGCGATATTGATTGCATGGGGCACAATGCGTACGTCAGCTTCTTCTACAAGCAGCTTCAATGACTCGATACAGTTTGTATTGCCATTATTTACAGCAATACAATCAGTTGCTATTCCATCTATTACAGTGCTGCTTAATACTAGTTCTACATTAGGCCATACATTCTTTGCATTTTTTCTAATCCATTTGCTCAAGAGAATTTGTAGTTTAACTTTATTGGAGCCAGATGCCCAGAGAGTATCCATATTTACTGGCAATGGCGTGTCTTCATTGAACATGTTGACTTCAATAGGCCTGTATCTTTACCGCCGGGATCTCTCGTTGTCTTGTATAGAACCTTCAATGTATGAATCAAATACAAAGTCTAGTCTCTTGGCTGTCCTGCTCAACGCAGATATATATCTGGCAAATGCGTAACATATGCTATTGAATGTTCTCAACCCTGAAATCCTTAATTTCCTGATGTTGGCCATTACATCCACTATGTATGCAGTTTGTGTATCTTTCCATGATGCGGGCGATGCTTCTCTTTCAACGGGCTCCAGTGTCTTTTCCATTTCATGCACCAACATATATTTGGCAGGTTTTGTCATCAAGCCTTCTTCATCAAATAAATAATTTGTGGTGACTAGGTCATACTGAAACAGTTGTTTAGTGTAATACCCTCTTGCTTGACAAATGTCTAATAATCTATAGCCTGCAGCAGAATCGTTCAACTTTCGTTTGGACTTCTTACTTTGCTTTATCTGAGAGTCATTAATTGACTGGAAGGTTTTTATAGTGTGCCTGTGTATCGTGCCAAACAAACTCTTGTTCTTCTGGATAAGTCTTTCAATCGGAAACTCTAGATATAGTTCCCGTCCTTTGATTTCAACTTGACGGAGACTCTTTCGTGTTTCTTCCGTCATAATTTGTTGGTTAATGATATTGTGCAGCGTTACTTCTGCGGATTCTGTTTCAAACGGATTCTTGTATAATTGAATGCATTTTAAAAATTCTGTGATATTTGCCTCCCTGGCACTTATTTCAAAGTTGTTAAATTCATGGTTTACAGTCAGTTCATGGTACTTAAAAACACGTGCGTGATGGTTTTCGATTCACTTTATCTTTTGTCTCTTAAAATTTGGAATCATTAGTGATATAATGGGCATTTTTCACTTTTTAATTTTTAATTAAATTGTGTCTTTGTGTCGTATGCACTTTATCTTTCGTCTCTTAAAATTTGGAATCATTAGTTATATAATAGGTATTTTTCACTGTTGAATTAAATTGTGTCTTTGTGTCGTAGGCACATATCTGCATGAAAACTACACTGTTCACGTCATTATGAATTTTTGTGACGTCATTCGACCGACTTTCCCAGTTGTAATCTACATGCATAGGTCATTGGGTTTATAAAGTTCCATTTTATTTTTATTTTCTCTCTGATAGGCTTTGCTTGTTTGATTTAATTATTATTATTTTTTTTAGCAGTCACATAAACAACCAAGCAATGTAATATGGAATTTTTACAACCATTATTGCTGCTTCTTCCTGTATTTGCGCGATGATT
>VMBQ01007778.1:20124-37728 GCA_007657795.1 Dreissena rostriformis | reverse complement strand
CTCTATGTTTAGCTAATCTGGGATGACACTTTACCCATATGCATTAACCCTTTGAGCGCTGGAACCGGATTTTGAAGGCCTTTGCAAACAGTTTGGATCCAGATGAGAGGCCACAGAACGTGGCGTCTCATCAGGATCCAAACTGTTTGCTTTTCTGATAGTATTCTTTGAAAAAAATCGAAGAAAATGCTAATTTTAGAAATTTAGCAGACAACATTTTAGCAGACGACAAATTTCCCAGCATGCAAAGGGTTAACTCCCTTTTCTCCAAAAAAAAACAAAAAAAAAAACATTTTTTTTTTTTTTTATAAGTGTCTTATGATTATTTTATCTTAATTTTATTTCAATTACATCTTAAAAAGTTTATTATATGGATTTATATGATTTTATTCTGTTAATTTCGATTATTATTAAGACTTATATCAAACTAGTTTTCCCCAATTCAGTAGATTTTTTGCGCGAAAAAATTTCAATCCTGAATTTATTTTCCCAATTACTTGAAAACGCCGATAAAATTCCCAATTCCAAAGCCATGGGCTATCTTCCCAAAAAGTGGAAAAAAAAACCTGTGTTGTCTTTGGAAATATTCTTAGAATGCTTCTTGAGTTATTGAACCCGTTACCTTCCTGTGGAAAGGCTCACTCCATTTGAGCCCGGCTCAGGGAAAACTGGGCTTAATCCATGTACTTAAAGTATCATCCCAAATTAGCCTGTGCAGTCTGCACAGGCTAATCAGGCACAACACTTTCTGCACAGACTTGATTTCAGTTTAGCAGAGACTTCCTTTGAATGAAAATTCCATACAAACGGAAAGTATTGTCCCTGATTAGCCTGTGCAGTCTGCAAACACTAATCTGGGACAATACTTTACACACATGCATAAAGCCTTGAAGGCTGACTCAGTATCTCTTACACGATTGCGATGCTTTGGCACATGTTGTTCAACACTCTGTGATCTTTTAACTTAAACAGATTCAAATTTTAACTCAAAAACTTACTCTTGGGTGATGTTAATGAATTAAGTAAAAATATGTGAAAAAAAAGCAAAATAAATTAAATCAGAAAATATAAGGGTAAAATGTATATCCAGTGGTAGGTTTGTGTTAATGTTATTTTATACTTTGGAGGAAGGAAAGCCTAAAAATCATTTTCACCTGCCAAAAGGCATAGGGATATAGAAATGGTAGCCATCAATCTGTGCGTGCTTGCCTGTGTCCTTCAGAGCCTCCACCTGGCCACACAGCTTCTCTAATAGAATATTATATTTAAAAGTGAACCGCGCTCTGAGAAGAAAGGGCGTAATGCGTGTGCGTAAAGTGTAATCCCAGATTAGCACATGCAGTTCACACAGGCTAATTAGGTACAACACTTTCCATTTTTATGTAATTTTCCTTTAAAGGAAGTCTCTTCTGAACAAAATTCCAGTCTATGTGGAAGTGTTGTCCTTAATTAGCCTGTGCAGACCATTTTCGCAGAGTGTTGCTAAATTACACTATGTCAGTACCTCATGATGTCAGCTTAATGTTATTGTTGCTTTTGTCTTAAACATTCAATAGCAAATTCTTACTGTATCATTTCGACAACAGTGCACTCTAGGCGGGTGATACTTTGTTTGTGACAGCTTCTTGTTGAAATTAATGACAAATGCATTTCATACAGTATGAATATGAAATGATTAACATAGTGGTAAAAAAAAGACACTTTTCACACTGTTTTTCTTTTTGTATGCAGAAAAATGAAATCTGCGGCCATCTTCGTTACAGGTGAAAAAAAAGCAACACTTTTTGGCAAAACATCCCTAGCAGTCGCAAAGTAAAAACCACCAGTTTTCCCATCTGTTGATAGTATAAATATTGTTTTTGATTGATGAAGTGTGAATTCTGTTACAGTGATATATCTCTGTTACACAATTATCTTGATCCAATCTAATTGATGGATGTCTTCCTAGATAAATCCATCAAGATTTTTATGTTGGTGTATAAACCATTACTCTTACAGTCCAAAAACATGCATAATATATTACTTTTGTTTTGTTAAAATATATCCACAACATGATTTTTTAGCTCGGTTATTTTCGAAGAAAACCCGAGGTATTGTCATAGCCAGCTCATCCGCCGTCCGCGTCGTCCGGGCGTCCGAAAACTTTGACATTGTGCAATAACTTTTGCAAAATTGAAGATAGCCACTTAATATTTGGCATGCATGTGTATCTCATGGAGCTGCACATTTTGAGTGGTGAAAAGTCAAGGTCTTCCTTCAAGGTCAAAGGTCATTTTTTTAATTTTATTTTTATATTCAAAACTGCACCCACAGCCGAGCGTTGGCATCCGCTCGACGGTGCTCTTGTTTTTTTTCATGGTTACACAGGAAATAACAAAAAAATACCACTCGCAATAATATATGCAGACTGGTTTAACTATGGATTCATTATGGACATTTGCCCGTCTGTAGTTTGAACCTAACCTGGGTAGAATCAGTACTTTGTGTCTTGTAGGAAATCATAAGAATGGTCCCACAGTGTGGATCAAATCTGTGACCTCCTGGTCACTAGGCAAACACCATTATATTCTACACCACAGCGATAACTGTATCGTGTTCTGAGAAAACTGGGCATAATGCTTGTGCATAAATTGTCATCCCAGATTAGCATTTGCAGTCCGCACAGAATAATCAGGGACGACACTTTACGCACATGCATTATGCCCATTTTTCTCAGAACACGACACAATTTACTGACCAGTAAACTACAAATTGGGACTAGGCCTAAAACAAATTACTTGCCATGAGGGACAGTATTTTAAAATTCTTTCCAGGACCTCGTACAATTTTACTGGCTTTGTCAGATTGCAGATGGACTATAGCGGAAGACTTAGCTATGTTTCAGAATGATCAAGTTAGAGTTGTTTATTTACCAATACATAACAGTAATGTGAACATTTGTTTTCGTGTAAAATGATTTCTTAAGCATTTTTTTTAAAGTGTCGTCCAAACTTAGCATGTGCAATCAGCAAAGGTTTATCAGGGATGACACTTTTCACCTTAACAAAATTTTCGCTAAGGAGAGACTTCCTTTAAAGAAAAAATACCACAAAAGAGGAAAGTATTAGTCTCTGCAGTCAGCACAGGCTCATCTGCGACAACACTTTACGAATACTCATGAAGGCCAGTATTCACAGAGCGAGGCTCATATTAATTTAATTTTGCTGCGTTCAGTTTAACCCTTTGCATGCTGGGAAATTTGTCGTCTGCTAANAATGTTATTTTATACTTTGGAGGAAGGAAAGCCTAAAAATCATTTTCACCTGCCAAAAGGCATAGGGATATAGAAATGGTAGCCATCAATCTGTGCGTGCTTGCCTGTGTCCTTCAGAGCCTCCACCTGGCCACACAGCTTCTCTAATAGAATATTATATTTAAAAGTGAACCGCGCTCTGAGAAGAAAGGGCGTAATGCGTGTGCGTAAAGTGTAATCCCAGATTAGCACATGCAGTTCACACAGGCTAATTAGGTACAACACTTTCCATTTTTATGTAATTTTCCTTTAAAGGAAGTCTCTTCTGAACAAAATTCCAGTCTATGTGGAAGTGTTGTCCTTAATTAGCCTGTGCAGACCATTTTCGCAGAGTGTTGCTAAATTACACTATGTCAGTACCTCATGATGTCAGCTTAATGTTATTGTTGCTTTTGTCTTAAACATTCAATAGCAAATTCTTACTGTATCATTTCGACAACAGTGCACTCTAGGCGGGTGATACTTTGTTTGTGACAGCTTCTTGTTGAAATTAATGACAAATGCATTTCATACAGTATGAATATGAAATGATTAACATAGTGGTAAAAAAAAGACACTTTTCACACTGTTTTTCTTTTTGTATGCAGAAAAATGAAATCTGCGGCCATCTTCGTTACAGGTGAAAAAAAAGCAACACTTTTTGGCAAAACATCCCTAGCAGTCGCAAAGTAAAAACCACCAGTTTTCCCATCTGTTGATAGTATAAATATTGTTTTTGATTGATGAAGTGTGAATTCTGTTACAGTGATATATCTCTGTTACACAATTATCTTGATCCAATCTAATTGATGGATGTCTTCCTAGATAAATCCATCGAGATTTTTATGTTGGTGTATAAACCATTACTCTTACAGTCCAAAAACATGCATAATATATTACTTTTGTTTTGTTAAAAAATATCCACAACATGATTTTTTAGCTCGGTTGTTTTCGAAGAAAACCCGAGGTATTGTCATAGCCAGCTCGTCCGCCGTCCGCGTCGTCCGGGCGTCCGAAAACTTTGACATTGTGCAATAACTTTTGCAATATTGAAGATAGCAACTTAATATTTGGCATGCATTTGTATCTCATGGAGCTGCACATTTTGAGTGGTGAAAGGTCAAGGTCGTCCTTCAAGGTCAAAGGTCATTTATTTTATTTTTTTATTCCAAACTGCACCCACAGCCGAGAATTGGCATCCGCTCGACGGTGCTCTTGTTTTTTTTCATGGTTACACAGAAAATAACAAAAGAATACCACTCACAATTATATATGCAGACTGGTTTAACTATGGACTCATTATGGACATTTGCCTGTCTGTAGTTTGAACCTAACCTGTCATCCCAGATTAGCATTTGCAGTCTGCACAGGCTAATCAGGGACGACACTTTACGCACATGCATTATGCCGAGTTTTCTCAGAACACGACACAATTTACTGACCAGTAAACTACAAATTGGTACTAGGCCTAAAACAAATTTCTTGCCATGAGGGACAGTATTTTAAAATTTCTATCCAGGACCTCGTACAATTTTACTGGCTTTGTCAGATTGCAGATGGACTAAAGCAGAAGACTTAGCTTTGTTTCAGAGTGATCAAGAGTTGTTTATTTACCAATACATACCAGTAATGTGAACATTTGTTTTCGCGTAAAATGATTTCTTAAGCATTTTTGTAAAGTGTCGTCCAAACTTAACATGTGCAATCAGCAAAGTCTTATCAGGGATGACACTTTTCACCTTAACAATATTTTCGCTAAGGAGAGACTTTCTTTAAAGGAAAAATACCACAAAACAGGAAAGTATTAGTCTCTGCAGTCAGCACAGGCTCATCTGATTGATTGATTTGATTGATTTTTATTCAGGTTTTAAAACGCATAGTATACAAGTTATCATTCAAAATTACATAACTATTTTAACTAAACGTATTTGTAAGATTGCTGCTGATCAAAACCTATGGTATAAAAACTGCCATAAAATAATATTAATTATGATTTGACAAAGAAAATGAACACAAAAGTGAAACAATATAAAATAGTCTTAAGGAAGCGTATCACCCTTAATTAGATTTGAAGGGAACAGATCAGCAACTGCCTCAAACTTAAAATATGATTTAATGTTACTGTAATGAATATAATATATTGCTTGATTATCACAGTTCAAATTGTCACATATATGTGTTATCACATATTTTCAGCACAGACTAGTAATTTGATATATTATAGAAACAAATTCGCAACTTTAGGGAAAACTTAGTATGTAAAAAGAAATAACTTGGATNGCAGACGACAAATTTCCCAGCATGCAAAGGGTTAACCCTTTCCCACTCAGAGGTAAAGTGAATATGAGTGGCTATATGCAACCAGCATAAAACCAGAACAGGCTGTAACTCGCAGTCTGTTCTGGTTGTATGCTGTTTGCTGCTCATCAGTATCTTAGGTTTGGAAATGAAGCCTTTTAAACCTGATGGATCTATCTATCTATCTTCCAGTAAGGTCGAACCTCTTCTGGGGACATAGACCTGTCGCGCGTCAACTGACAAGAAAATTAGTAAAACTGAAATAAAAATATATGAAAGAGAGAATAAAAGTTTGTTATTATTAAAAACAGGTTAATTCAGGTTGAAAAGGCTTCGTTTCCAACCCTAAGATACTGATGAGCAGCAAACAGCATAAAACCTGAAAGGTTTATTTCTGAAACCTGTAAGAAAGGTCTTTAAATATATTTGATTTTCTAAGGGACAAAAAACGCGTCAAAAATGCACATCTGAGTGGTAAAGGGTAAATTATTTGATATCCCGTCGCTGTCCATTCAAGTAACGTGTTTATAATTATACCTCACCCCCACCCCCAGCCCCACTGCCCCCTCATTCCTCACAATGAAGCGGAAATTGGTTCATTGGATTCTGGAATTCTGTCTGTCTGTTTGTCTGTCTGTAGTCACCAGTTTGTCCTACTCTTACATGAAGTTGAGCATGTAATGTCAGTTTTGTTTTTTAAAATAAAATTTTGGGCCGAAATTTGATCTGCCCCATTATCAATCTTAAAAAGTTCATCTTTTTCCAAAATGGCTGCCCAAGATTCCCAATAATATTAAAGTTTCCAACAGAATTATTTCCCAATTTTAGTCAAAGCAACGCTATTTTTCAAAATCCAAAGGGCCCGGCCCTGTTCTCATGGTAAAAAAAAGAACTGAATGTGGGGGTTGGGTTTTGTGTGTATCCCCTATTGTTGTGACTAGTTATATAGGAGTCACTTTGTCGGACTTTCTGTCGGTCTGTCTGTCTGTCCCAAAATTTCATCCGATCTTCACCAAACTTGGTCAGAAGTTGTATCTAGATGATGTCTAGGTCACAGGGTCACTTAGTGCGTTTTAAACCGAAAATTTGTCCGGACCATAACTATGTCATTTAGCGTTAGATTTTGAAATTATTTTATACATTTGTTCACCATCATTGGACGGTGTGTCGCGCGAAAAAAAATTATGTCGATACTTCCAAGGGCAAGGTCACACTTTTGAGTTCAAAGGTCAAATGCTTGTCCGGGCCATAACTGTGTCGTTCATTGTGAGATTTTAAAATCATTTGGCACATTTGTTCACCATCATTGGACGGTGTGTCACGAGAAAGAATTACGTCAATATCTACAAGTTCAAGGTCACACTTTGAGTTCAAAGGTCAAAAATGGCCATAAATGAGCTTTTCCGGGCCATAACTATGTCGTTGATTGGGAGATTTTAAAATCATTTGGCACATTTGTTAACCATCATTGGACGGTGTGTCGCGCGGAGGAATTGCGTCGATATCTCCTAGGTCAAGGTTACGCTTTGAGTTCAAAGGTAAAGAATGGCCATAAATGAGATTGTCCGGGCCATAACCAGGGTTTTTTTCCCACTTTTTGGGAAGATAGCCCATGGCTTTGGAATCGGGAATTTTGTCGGCATTTTCAAGAAATTGGGAAAATATATTCATTAGCCTTCTTTTTTACGCGAAAAGTCCACTGATGTTGTAAAAACTTATTTGATATATCTTCTTATAATAATTCAAATTAAAAGAACAAAATCATTATTATATAATCATAAGACACCTCTTTCTTAAATTTTTTTTTTTTTTTAAATNGGGCCATAACTATGTCGTTGATTGTGAGATTTTAAAATCATTTGGCACATTTGCTAACCATCATTGGACGGTGTGTCACGCGAAAGAATTGCGTATATATCTCCTAGGTCAAGGTTACGCTTTCTTTGAGTTCAAAGGTAAAAAATGGCCATAAATGAGATTGTTCGGGCCATAACCAGGGTTTTTTTCCCACTTTTTGGGAAGATAGCCCATGGCTTTGGAATTGGGAATTTTATATGCATTTTCAAGAAATTTGGAAAATAAATTCATTAGCCTGCTTTTTTACACGAAAAGTCCACTGATTTTGAAAAAACTTATTTGATATAACTCTTTATAATAATTCAAATTAAAAGAACAAAATCATATAAATCATTATTATATAATCATAAGACACCTCTTTCTTAAATAAAAAAAAAAAAAAAAAATGTGAATTTTTTAGCACATGTTGGGAAAAAAGTATACTTTTTGCCCTTGGGAATATAGCTGTTTTTTTGGCTATAAAATCGGGCCAAAAAACCCCCTGATAACTATGTTGTTCATGGTGAGATTTTAAAATCATTCGGCACATTTGCTCACCATCATTGGACGGTGTGTCGCGAAAGAATTATGTCGATATCTCCAAGGTCAAGGTCACACTTTGAGTTCAAAGGTCATAAGTGGCCATAAATGAGCTTGTCTGGGCCATTACTATGTCGTTCATTGTGAGATTTTAAATCATTTGCCACATTTGTTCACCATCATTGGACGGTTTGTCACGCAAAAGAATTACGTCGATATCTCCAAGATCAAGGTCACACTTTGAGTTCAAAGGTCAAAAATGGCCATAAATGTGCTTGTCCGGGCCATAACAATGTCATTCATTGTGAGATTTTAAAATTTCTCTGTACATTAATTTTGTTCACAGTCATTGGATGGTGTGTCATGCGAAAGAATTCAAGAGTTCAAAGGTCAAAATGGCCATAAGTGATAATGGCATAATAATTCTTAAAAATTGCCATAAATTAGCTTCTCTTGTTTTGTGAGACAGCATGCAAAATATTCTGTGTCAATGCAGCATGTGGGGGTATACGTCACGTCTGTGACAAAGCTCTAGTTTAAGATACTACAATGTTATTTGCTAGTATATTTTAAACCTATTTACACCTTTTTATTTTAGCTTGATTGCATTTGAAGTGCTTACTACTTATTTGAAAGGCTCTCGAGTCCATTTCCTGGGACTAGAACCAGTACTTGGTGTCTATGGGGGAGGTATTAAGAACGCTCCCACAGTTGGGATCGAACCCGTGACCTCCTGGTCGCTAGGTGGACACCATATCCACTATGCCACAACGACCTTATTTTCTAAGCTGTTTAGCCATCTCTGTTCTGGCCATACAAACTGATAATTTCTAACTGAACTTAAACTTTCTATTGCTCTTAGTCTAGCAATCTATAAGAACAGAAAAAATGAAGATTCAATAATTTAGAACCCAGACCTGACAATTACCTGTAATTTGTATGCAAAAACTAAGCTGCAAATAAAAATGGTTAAACCCACTTGGCATTTGTAACAAAAAAGTTTTAAAATGCTGATCTATGGGAGATATGTAATAATTAGCTTTCGACTGTTTGCAGAAAACTGCAGGAAGAGAAGTGAAATTGTAAAATATTTCTATAAATACTCAAGGTCCCTGCATGAAGTGCTGAATATTAAATTGGATAAATTTAATGCTTAGATCAATGCTTTTTATTTGTTACATACATTTGTTAACCTATTGTGAAGTTAAGTTTATTAAAATCATGTTTAAAGGACACTGATTTAGATTTTAAATTGTAGATTGTAAAACTTTTGAGACTGAAGTGCTCTGTCAAGTTAATTTACCTCAGACATTAATTCTGTGTGTTACTTACACTTAAAATTTTTGAAATTTTTCAGGTAACAGAACTTAAGGCAAAAAGATTTTTTTTTTAATCTGTGCAATTTCTTATCAATCATTTCCATAACTTATTAAACATATGCCATAAATATGAATTATTAATTTAAATTAGTATTTTTTTGTACGATTTTTTATTAATTATATTCCCATAACTTGTTATACAGATGCAATAATTATTAAGTTGAATTAGTTGTTTTTTTTTGGAGCAGTTTCTTATGAATTATATTTCCCATTACTTATAATACTAAATGATGCAATTCTCATTAATTTATTACTTTGTTGTTACCCCTTATCTGTAATAAAAAACTTCATTTTAAAGCATTTACATGTATTGGCATTTCTTGCTTTTTGTAAAATATTTTATAACCAATTGTTGGAACAAGTGATACATAAATCATTTTTCAGCAAAACTACTCCAACATTTGTATTAAGCGACTAGATGGCGTTGTTTTGAAAATATGATTTTTATGGGAAATTAATTAGGATGGTAATTTCTTAATTTTAGTAAAGTAGTTTAGTTTAGTTAAAACCTATTTATTTTAGCTTGATTGCATTTAGTACTTATTTGAAACGTTCTTGAGTTCGTTTCCTGGACCTAGAACCAGTACTTGGTTTCTTTTGGGGGGATCTAAAGAACGCTCCCAGAATCGAACCCATGACCTCCCAGTTGTTAGGCGGACACCAGATCCATTACACCATGGCAACCCGTTTTTAGGTTTAGTTGTTGTTCGTAGCTTGTTAAAAAAGTGAAGATGTAGTAGAATGTTTTGTGGTTGAACAAAAATGTATAAAAAATATGTAGAATGGGAATTCAAAGTTTGCTTTACAAAATCTTCACAATTTTTGTGGTGAACTTCAAATCTTGAAATGTGGCCTAATTGTGGGATAAAAATCAGTGCATTGCATGCAATTATTGTGTGATGAGGTTTAAGGGATGCTATACATGTTAATGTTATTATGCGGGGTTAAGTTCACCTTGGATGAAAATATGTGAAACTGTCATGAATAAAAAGTTCTGAATGGAAAGGATAATAAAAAAGGATCACAGATCAAGAGAATTACAAAAACATCTTTGATATACTTAGGTATTCTGTATTTGGAGCAACAGAATGCACAATTTTTACTTGAGAGTCCGTAGGTCATTAGTTTCTTTGCCGGTACAGTGTATACAGCAAAGGAACCTTTTTTCATGAGTGCCAATGGAAGAACAACACCATGATTGATGTCAATTAGAAATGATCTAGAACATCCTGGGACGACCCCCACCCCCCCATCGATGTTGGTCGGTTTGAGGTCACAGTGCGATCCCAACTTTGGAAGGATGGCAGCTTTACAAAAGGTAAGACATCTATTTTTGAAATGTTACTTAGAATCATCCCTTTTAAAACATTACTTTAAATCAGACTTGTGATTCATCCCTTCTCAAAATTTCTTTTGGAACATTAAGAGAAATCAGAAACCCATGTCTCAGCTTTTTACAGGTAAATGCTAGCAGGTTGTTGGTTTGGAATGAAAACCCCTCCATGTTAAAAAAACTCACATATTTTTTGATAAATGATTATTCGATTGCAAAATGAAAAAGAAAAATCAAGGGAGCTAATTTCGGCAGTATTTGAAAAACATGTATTGCAGTTGTCCCCCTTTATATACAGTGAATGACACATTATCAGTCTTTATTGCTTCAACTTGTTTTAAACATCAGGAAAACAATTGTTGGAGTTGTTTCCCTTAAACAACAGTTTACTGTTTTGTTATTTGACACACATTGTACAACAAACACAAAATATGTCTTTAATGCATGGTTACATCAGAGATGAAAGCATTAGCTATAATCTGCACTATAAAATGCTGAGCTTATTTAAATTATTTTCCAAAAATGCTGGACATGTAAACAATGGTTGCGAGGAAGTTACGTGCAGTTTGAAAGTATGCTGATCGCATGCATTTTTAAATGCTGCTGATAATAAAGCAGGACAAGTGAATTTGAGATGTTGCCAAATATGTGGAGGGTTAACTGTTTGTGATCTCTTTTACATAAATTATTTGGGGCAAGCTTTATTTATTGACACCACAACTTGAATGTGATTAGAGGTCATTATACTTGTTTGAGTAAACTAGAAAAAAGATAGGGATGGGTCTGCCTCTCTGTGGAATTGTTATTGTTTAATTAATTAAATTGAAATACTATTAAATGTTACAAAAACAGTTGGAATGCTCCACAGTACTTCCATATAAGATAAATATTTTACATAAATATGAGCCTCGCTCTGGGAAAACAGGGCTTAACCCTTTGCATGCTGGGAAATTTGTCGTCAGCTAAAATAACGTCTGCTGAATTTCTAAAATTAGCATTTTCTTTGATTTTTTTCNCTGTTTGCAAAGGCCTTCAAAATTCGGTTCCCGCACTGAAAGAGTTAACGCATGTGCGTAGTTTCTTCTCAGATAAGTCTGTGCAGTCTCCACAGGCTAATCAGGGGATGCCACCTTCTGCTTTATGGTATTTTTCGTTTAAAGGAAGTCTCCTCTTAGGGAAAATCCAGTTTAGGCCAAAAGTGTTGTCCCTTATTAGCCTGTGCATTAAACCCGGTTTTCCGTGAACAAGGCTCATATATGTACATTTATGCCAGATTACGGTTCACTTACAAACAAAGTTCATGAACTCATTTAACCCTTTGAGCGCTGGAACCGGATTTTGAAGGCCTTTGCAAACAGTTTGGATCCAGATGAGACGCCACAGAACGTGGCGTCTCATCAGGATCCAAACTGTTTGCTATTCTGATAGTATTCTTTGGAAAAAAAATCAATGAAAATGCTAATTCTAGAAATTCAGCAGACGACATTTTAGCAGACGACAAATTTCCCAGCATGCAAAAGGTTAATAAAACATGGTATGAAATGACAAGGTGACAGTTAATGTCAAATTCTTTGAGTATCCCAAATGACTGTTGCTGCTACACATAATTTTGTGTGTGTTTCTTTTTTTAGCCAACTGTTTTCACATTGACGGTTCAGAGAGGAACTGTCTGCTTCACATTTATATATAAGATACAATAGTTTTGCACTCAACCGTCGCTGTGTTCTTTGTGAAAATGATTCTGGGCAGAGTATTCTGTCCAGGTTAAAGGAGCCTATCAACAGTACACCCCCCTTACCGTGTGATATAGTCACATACCTAAACAACTGTTTGTAATCATACAAACACATATTTAACAGGGATTTTATAACATAAAGATATATGGAAAAAGCAAACATTTAATACCTTTTTTTAAAGATGATCTTTATTTTTGAAAATGTAACACCATCTGAACAGTTGATATGACTCTTTAAATAATGATTTAACTCTTTGCATGCTGGGAAATTTGTCGTCTGCTAAAATGCCGTCTGCTGAATTTCTAAAATCATCATTTTCTTCAAAAAATTTCAAAGAATACTATCAGAATAGCAAACAGTTCTGTGGCGTCTCATCAGGATCCAAACTGTTTGCAAAGGCCTTCAAAATCCGGTTCCAGCGCTCAAAGGGCTAAATTGTCACACAAAATACAATGCTGATTTTTGTCTGATCTTTAATCAAATCCCAATAAGTGTTATGTCAACATTTACTCAAAACATCGATTGTTATCTTCAGAAATATAGGTTAAGACAACACCAAAAGCACAGAGTTGCTTGTTTTAATTTCCTGTAGCTAATGAAGAGTTTTTCATGTTTCCATGACAAGATATAATTTGTCTTGTAAAGGCAACTACAGCATGTTATCACCTCACATTGTGGCATTGTCTGTCGGAACAGAATAATCTGTCACCCCAACATGTCATCATATGGAAGAAGTCACCATGATTACCATCTCATTCAAATCTGGTTGACAGTAACGGCTAATTTTGTGATTGGGCACGCTTTAATGCCTAGGCGACTTATAAAAAAAATACCACCCTAATGTCAATGTGTATTTACAGTAATCAAGCGTGAAGTGTACCAGAGGTGGAAGAACCCTTTTCTTTGGACCCTTTTATTTTTTTAAGGGTGAATAGGACTATCTTTTGGTTTGATTTTGGAACCTCAATCATGATTAGAGAACTTTGACCTTGAAAAGCGGATTTATAATTGGTTGGGGGTATTTTTACTAGGGTCAAGAAAAGCACAGAGTGTGTGGCTGTTGTTAACCCAAGATGTATCAAAAGATGCTTCAAGTGGAAATAAATTGACTAAAAAAATAGTGAACATGATTGATATAGGGCCTGCAATGCAATGGAGTCGCATGAATTTTAACAAAATGATTGACCCTTTTGGCCATCAAACTGTGTGATCTTGATTTAGAAAATGCGTCACTCGAGACTGTGTATTTGTTTTAGAATGACTTAAACATTGTTATTCACTATTGCTGAGATTATGTGTTTTATCTCTTTAATTAAAGTTAAATAAGTGTCATGTCCATGTTTACTCAAAATGTCATTTTTTTTTCTTCAGGAATAGGGGTTAAGACAACACCAAACACACAGAGTTGCTTCATTTAATTTCCTGAAGAGTTTTAATATTTCCATGACAAGATATAATTTTTATTGTAAAGGGAACTTCAGCATGTTATCACCTCACATTGTGGCTTTGTTGTTGAACAAAATAATATGTCACCCCAACATGTCATCATATGGGAGCAGTCACCATGATAACCATCTGTTCAAATCTTGATGACAGAAACAAGCAGTCATTATGATCATGATCATCACATTCAAAGCTCGATGACAGAAACGGCTAATTTTGTGATGGGCACGCTTTAATGCCTAGGCAGCTTTAAAAAAAATGCCACCCCTATAATTTCAATGTGTATTTACCTTAATCAGGCGTGAAGTGTACTATAAGTGGAAAGCCCTTTTCTTTGGACCTTTTAATTTTTCTAAAGGGTGAAAAGGACTATCTTTTGGTTCGATTTTCTAACTTGATTTGGGAACTTTGACATTGAAAGGTCGATTTAATTGGTTGGGGGTATTTTTACTAGGGTCAAAAAAGGATGGAGTGTGGGGCTATTGCTGGCTCAAGATGTATCCAAAGAGGTTTCTAGTGGAAATAAATAAATAGTGGAAATGATTGATATTAACCCTTTGAGCGCTGGAACCAGATTTTGAAGGCCTTTGCAAACAGTTTGGATCCAGATGAGACGCCACAGAACGTGGCGTCTCATCAGGATCCCAACTGTTTGCTACTCTGATAGTATTCTTTGAAAAAAAATCGAAGAAAATGCTAATTTTAGAAATTCAGCAGACGACATTTTAGCAGACGACAAATTTCCCAGCATGCAAAGGGTTAAGTCAGCAATGCAATCAACAAGCATGATTGTTAAAGAAATGATTGTCCCCATTGCCATCAAACTGTGTGATCTGGACTAAGGAAATGCGTTATTCTGTATATGTGTGTTAGAATTCTTTAAAATTTAACTCACTTTTTTTGTGAATATGATTTTTGTTTAATGTAATATAGATGATATTTACTGTTAAGGAAAGGTTTGGAAAAAGTTGTTATAGTTTTGAGGGAACATTTTTTCAGATCAATTCTCATGTATGCTTGTGTATGATAATACAATTAATGTTTTGAAGAGACCTATGCTGGGGTGTGACACAAATTGTGATAAGCTGAAAGGGTTTGATAGCTGAAAGCCGATGGCTTATCAGAACATGGCATCTAGACCTACTTTGATAAGCCTCTTAGTAACGGCTGAGGCAAATAATCTCTTTAATTGCAAATACATTGTCAGAGCATTTTAAGGCTGGTTATGCCCCCCTTGAAGGAAGCAGGGGTATATTGCTTTACACCTTTCGGTCGATATGTAGGTCGGTCAGTCCATAGACTGTTTGTGTTTCCACACGATATCTAGAGAATGATTTGACCTACAATTATGCTAATTATAATGATGATTACTCGAGAGAAATGGAAGAAAGGTATCAATTTTGAGGTCAACCTATCAAAGGTCAAGGTCACTGGGGCTTTTCACCGTAAATTTGTTTCTGCATGATATCTTGAGAGTGTTTGACCTATGATCATGTAAATTGGTATAGTGGTTACTTTGGAAAAATGGTAAATGCCAATTGATTTTGTGGTTTTAAGGTCAAAGGTCAAGGTCACACTAGCTTGTATAAAAATTAGTTTCTACATGAAAGCTAGAAAACCCTTTGTTCTATGATCATCTGAATTAGAATGCTGGTTATTTGGAAGGAAGAATAACACCTAATAATTATGAGGTCAAAGGTCAACGTCACAGAAGCTTGAAACAGAAAAACTGTTATTGCACAATATCTTTAGAACACTTTTGCCTACAATCATGCACATATAGTGGTTGCTTAGCTGGAAGATGCCTTAAATGTTGAAGTCATCAGGCCAAAGGCCAAGGTCACAAGGGCTTGTATGATGACATTGGTTGCTGCACAATATCTTGAGAACACTTTGACATATGATCATCTTAATAATTATGCTGAATACTTGGGAAATAAAGAAAGATGCCTATTGATTTTTTTCAAGGTCAAAGATCTTGCAAGGACACATGGGTTTGTAACAGGAAAATGGCTTTTACACAATATCTAGAGCAATTTAGTATCATATAATTTAGTATGCTGGTTAGTATAGACAAAGAATGACCCCATACACAATAATAAATAGTTTGCTGTTGGGCAGTGGATATGTGTCCGCCTAGCGACTGGGTGGTCATGGGTTCCATCCCCGCTGTGGGAGCGTTCTTTACATCGCCCAGAAAAGACACCTATGACTAGTTCAACCCAGGAAAGAGACTCGTGAGCATTTCAATAAGCCATAGGCTTTTGATGCAATCAAGCTAAAATAAATAGGTTTAATTACATATAATAAATAAAAAAGTTTGAGTGTATGTAGAAAAAACATAATTTCACTACGACAATACGCAAAAAAATAAATATGTTAATAATTGTTATGATTTCTAACTGCGCAACTTTCCGATAAGTTTTCAAACCATTTAAGGTACTTAAAATCTCCCTGGAGTGAAATATGTTAAAATTGCAAAAAAAAAATCAAGATTGGTCTTAAATTTAATGGAAATGGGATCAATATTAAAATATATTTAGGGCTAAACAACTTGAAAGATTGTCATGGGATTAAGGTCTTTAAAGTGCTAATGTTCAATTTCCTATCAACTAAGTCACTTCCTGTCACTACAATCAATTAAGCAGCACCTGGGCAATGTGTCAATTCAAATATCAGCCAAGTTATGTGATCTAATGAAATTGTGAAAACACTTCACAATTGGTAAGGCCATTCATCATTAAAATGTGCAATAAATGAATGGATTTTGATTTGTGATTTACTTTTTGAGTAATCTTTTTGTCCCATCAATACGTTTTTAATGACATTGCCGGAAATGTATTACTTGTAGTTTAATAGGAACGAATAACTATTTTTTAGTGGGCCATACTTTCTAAATAGAAATTAAAAATCGCAAACTCTTCTTGTTTAATGAAAATTCAAAAACATTGGCTGTTGTTTTGACAGAGGAATTGCTTTTTGTAAATTGTTCATCCAAATACTTAAGTTAAAGTGCCCAAAGGACTATTGTATACGAAAAACTACAAAGAAGTACCTTTGAAGTGCTATCAATTTCTTAAACATTCATTGAAATTTCGGAAACATAAAAAAGCTCAATGTTAGATGTTTTTGTTTGCTTGTAAGATATATGTGAATTTCAAGTTTTGTAGGAGAAATCTTAAGACCTTCAATGTTTTTTCTTGTTTTACATCTCAGCCACAGAAGTCTTATATAACCAAAAACACACCAAAACAATAATGAATGTATCATTTGTAAAATAAATAAATAAAGGAAAATACGAACACACAAAGTGAAACAGGATACTTCTGGAAGCGCTTTACTGAGTTGTACAATAACTGTATCATGTTATGGCAAAAATAAAAATCATAAAACATTTTTATTTTTTTTAAACATTTGTGATCAACAGTTGAGCATGATATTCATTAACACATCTTGAAAATCAAAATTGAGCCAGAATATTGAATATGTTTGTGACACTCAATTATAAGGCTCTGGACAGAACTTTCTATAAATTCTGTTGCCCATGAATTTTACCTTAATTAACCCTTTCAGTGCTGGAACCGAATTTTGAAGGCCTTTGCAAACAGTTTGGATCCAGATGAGATGCCACAGAATGTGGCGTCTCATCTGGATCCAAACTGTTTGCTATTCTGATAGTATTCAGGGCCCTCAATCTGTCAAATCTGAGGCCGAAATTCGGCCTCATTCCCCCCCCCCCCAAAAAATAAAATTTTTTCTCCTTTTTTT
>VMBQ01007778.1:0-10742 GCA_007657795.1 Dreissena rostriformis | reverse complement strand
TATTGTCCCCACTGAACTATCTAAATGTGGTCATAATCTGATTTTGTTTATATGGGCCTCTTTTTGTATCAGTTTTCTGGAAGAAAAAAAAACAAAAAAAAAACACACAAAATGCCCTTAATTGCCAATTATGTGCTTCGTGTTCTGAATTAATTACTCAATTATGCTTTCCATATATTTTTCAAGTGTTGAGCGAGTGACGTCATATCATCACGTGATTTTTACTATCTTTACTATCAATGGCAGACAATGCAGTGTACTACGAACCATTTCAGTAAGAAAACGGGAACATATGTAGGCATTATTAGTCAGATGTGAAGAAAAGTAATTATAAGAGGGAATTCGTTGAAAAATATAAGAAATCTCTATTATTTTTGGAAATCATCGGGAGCGTAAAGCGGAAGAACACCGTGGGAAAAACATAAACGACCTTCATCTTTTAAATCTCGCGTGAATTCCGATGACGCGATAAAAACAAAACATCGTCGAATTTAGGTGTCGTCGAAATTGGGTTACGGCAGGATATATTGTCATCAATAAATCAGAAATTATGGGCCCCATCCCACTGCACTGTTCACAGGTTTAAAGAGCTTAATAAAGGGCCATATTTGGGCTCCAAGCGTGATTAAGGGAAGCAATAGTTGAGACCACAAGACGCCTCAAGGGCCCTTAAGGAAAATGTTTGAGTGCTGTGGAGATTTCCGCCTATGGTTATGACCCTTAACAGATGTTAAATGTTAGATAAGGATTGATGCTTTGGCTGACAAGTTAAGATGATGATTACGTCTTTATTCATACATTAGCTCTTTTGGGTTTTGGTGGCATCATTTTCATCATCATCATCAGCAGCAGCAGCATCTTCACCATTTATGTTGATTTTGCCTCTTGCATGTACAATAATTTAAAAGTAATATTTTGCCAATATTTTACTTGTCTTTTAAGAGTGTGTGATATTATAAGCTGGAATTTTTGTGGACATTAAAATTCACTGCATCTGTATCAAAGACACTTAATTATTTAAAAAAAAAAAATATGTCGGTCAGTATAATTGTACACTATTCAATTCCAGTTTTCTCAACTTGTCACTTATCACATAGACATATGAAGAAAGGAAATGTGACAAAATACTTGCTCAATATGGACCATTATTTAATGTATAACTATTTTTATCCCATACATGTCATAATTTATTATAATGTATACCATTAAATAAATGTCATAGTAAATAATATGTCTTTGGTATGCATTGCCCTGCATTAAATCTAGGCGATTAGTTATGCCAACATTACACCATTAGCAAACATAATATGTCAGTTGATAAATAATTAAGGTGTTCAGATTCCAGTGAGGGTTTACAGTGTAAATATTAAATAAGTCTCAAATAAAGGAGAAATGTATGTGTTATTTCAAAATTCTTTGTTGCCCTTAAAGTTTTGCTGAAAATTAACCAATTAATATTCTTTTGAAATCATTATCAACAAATGTTTACAACTGTTGTCATAAAGTCATGTATTTTACATAACTTTGCATAGATACCGTACACTTTCCAATAAATTCCCTGCCCTAATACCCCTCCTCCCCATTTTTTGAAAAATACATAGAAAATGCATGCCAAATTAATGTTTGCTTAAACAGTAAATTTATCTAGATTCTTAAGGTAAACATTTGACTTAAATGTTAGAATAATGATCTACACAGAAAATTATCATAACTTTTTTAGAAGTTGTATACATCTTCAGACATAGGAGATAAGACAACACCAAAAAACACAGAGTTGATTTATTTAATTCCCCGTACCAAATGAAGGTTTTTTTATGTTTCCATGAAAAGATATAATTTGTTTTATAAAGGCAACTACAGCATGTTATCACCTCCCATAGTGGCATTGTCAAACAAAATAATGTCACCCTACCATGTCATCATGTGGTAGCAATCAACATGATTATCCTCTCATACAAATCTCGATGACAGAAACTGCTAATTTTGTGATTGAAATTTTGTCATCATATGGTAGAAGTCAACATGATATTCATCTCAGTGACAGAAAAGGCTAATTTTGTTATTGGACACGCTTTAATGCCTAACTGCCTTTATAAAAAAATGCCAGCCTAATTTCCATGTGTGTTTACCCTAATCAGGCGTTAAGTGTACTAAAGGTGGAAGAGCCCTTTTCTTTGGACCCTTCAATTTCTCTAGGGTGAAAAGGACTATCTTTTGGTTCGATTTTCTAACTTGATTAGGGAACTTTGACGTTGAAAAGCCAATGTTATTGGGGTATTTTAACAGGGGTCAAGAAAAGCATAGAGTGTACTGTTATTGTTGACTCAAGATGTATCCAATGAGGTTTCAAGTGGAAATAAATTGACTAAGATGATAGCTAAAATGATTGATATTGAGCCTACAATTCAATCGAGCAGCATGATTGTTATAGAAATGACTGACCCCCTATTGCCATCGAACTGTGTGATCTGGAATGAGGAAATGTGTCACTCTGTGTATGTGTGTTAGATTTCTTTAAAATTTGAATTCACTATTCTTGTGAATATATTTTTTTTAAGTGTCATATTGATGATATTTACTGCTAAGGAAAGGTTTGGAAAAAGGTGTTATAGTTAAGAGGCATCATTGTTTTGCCCAATCAACATGAAAATCTAAATATCTAGCCAAAAGCCAACATTAAGTCTTACATTACGACAGATTTTGATCAATTCTCGTGTATGCTTGTGAATGATAATACAATTAATGTTTTTAAAAGACCTATGCTCCGGTGTGATACAAATTGTGATAAGCAGAAAGGGTTTGATAGCTGAAAGCCTATGGCTTATCAGAACATGGCATCTAGACCTGCTCTGATAAGCCTCTTAGTTACAGCTTAGGCAAATAATCTCTTTAATTGCAAGTACATTTTCAGAGCATTTGACGGCTGGATATGCTCCCCTTGAAGGAAGCAGTGGTATATTGCTTTACACCTTTCTGTCGGTAGGTAGGTCGGTTGGTCCATAGACTGTTTATGTTTCCACACGATATTTAGAGAATGATTTGACCTACAATTATGCAAATTAATATGATGATTATTCAAGACGATGAGAAGATGCGTATTAATTTTAACAGATCAAAGGTCAATTTAGGTCACTGAGGCTTTTCACAGTAAATATGTGTCCGCATAATATCTTGAGAAGGCTTTGACAATCTTTAAATTGGTTCAGTGGTTATTTTGGAAAACAGAAGACGCCTATTGATTTTAGGTCACCAGGTCAAAGGTCAAAGCCAAAGGTGCTTGTTACAGGATATTTCCTGTTTTGGCACTATATTTTAAGAACACCTTGACTTAAGATTATGCATAGCGGTATTGTGGTTATATGGACAGCAGAGAAGACGCATTTTGATTTTTAGGTCACCAGGTCAAATTTCAAGGTTATGCTAGCTTGTATCAAAAATTGGTTTTTGCATAAAGCTAGAAAACCCTTTGTTCTACGATGATCTAAATTAGAATGCTGGTTATTTGGAAGGAAAGAATAACACCTATTGATTATGAGGTAAAAGGTCAACGTCACAGGAGCTTGAAACAGGAAAATTGTTTTTGTACAATATCTTGAAAACACTTACATATCTTGAAATTTGGTACAATAGTAGATTTTTGAAATCATCAGGCCAAAGGTCAAGGTCACAGCGGTTGGTTTCTGCTTTGACCTATTAGCATATGAATTACTATACTGAACAGGTCAAAAGATCAAGGTAACATGGGCTTGTGACAGGAAAATTGCTTCCACACAATATCTGAAGAATCTTAGTATTGTATAATTTTGTATGCTGGTTCATCTTTACAAAGAATGACGACCCCTTATTCTTTTCAAATCAAGAAATCAAAGGTCAAGGTTACAGGGATGACTTATGACATTGCTGCTAGTCAGGTAGGGGAGCATAAATTTTAGATCAAGAGAGAATAAGCATGCATGATTATATTTTTGTTCAGTGAATAAATCTATATTAATATAGTTTTGTTTCGATAATACCTTACACAAATTGAGAATTGCTTTTAATTATGGGGACCATTTACTTAATACAAATTATATGTCAAAGAATTTTGGTACATGTAAAAACACAGTATTCAATGAAGACAGTATTGACATTGCTATGATTTCTTATTGCAAACATATGGACAAGTTTTCAAACCATTTAAGGTACTTTATAACCTCTATGTAGTGAAGTACCTTAAAATTGCACACACAAAATCGAAACATGGCCTTAAATTTAATGGAAACACGATCAATATTAAAACATATTTAGGGCTAAACAACTTGAAAGATTGTCATGGGATTAAGGTCTATAAAGCGCTAATGTTCAATTTCCTTTCAACTTCCTGTCACTAAAATCAATTTAGCAGCACCTGGGCTTGATGTGTCAATTCAGATATCAGCCAAGTTATGTGATCCTATGTATTTGTGAAAAAACTTCACAATTTTTAAGGCCATTTATAATTAAAATGTGAAGTAAATGAATGGATTTTGATTTGTGGTTTACTTTTTGAGTAATCTTTTTTGTCCCATCAATACGTTTCAATGACATTGCCGGAAATGTATTACTTGTAGTTAAATAAAAGGAACAAATTAATATTTTAAAGTGGGCCATACTTTCTAAAGGTGGAACTAAAAAATTGCAAACTCGTTTAGTTTTCCATAGTTTTCTGAAAACATCAGCTGTCATTTTGCCAAATAATCGCTTTTTGTAAATTTTTGGGATTGTTCCCCAAAGACTATTTTTTCATTTCTCGAAAAATTCTGAAAACTACAAATAAGTACCTTTAAAGTGCTATCAATGTCATAAACATTAATTCAAATATTGTAAACATAAAAAAGCTAAATTTAAAAGGTTTTTTTTGCTTGTAAGCTATATGTTTTGCAATATCCATGTGAATTTCAAGTTATTCAGGAGATACCTAAAGACCTTCTATGTTATTTCTAATTTTATATCTCGGCCTCAGTAGTCTTATAATTAAAAAAAAACACACACAAAATACCCAAAAACAATACTAAATTCAATGTTTGTAGAAAACATGAATAAAAGAAAAAACAAACACACAAAGTGACACAGGATACTAATATGTTAGTTCTTCACTGAGTTGTACAATAACTGTATCGTGTTACACAAAAAAAATAATCACAAAACATGATTTGTGGAGCGTTAGCACAGGCTAATCAGGGACGACAATTTCCGCTTTTATGGTATTTATTGTTTAAATGATGTCTCTGCTTAGCAAAAATCCAGTTAAGGCGGAAAGTTTCGTCCCTGATTAGCCTGTGGGGATGCACAGGCTAATCTGGGATGACACTTTACGCACAAGCATTTTGCCTGGTTTTCTCACGACGCTCCACATTTAGTTTTCTTACCCCAATTATAATGAAATTAGACTTTGGACAACTGATATTCTCTTCAAAATATTTGTGGTCAAAATCGTGTGGATTGGGCCGTAATTATTTGCTTTATGAGGTCTATGTTCACACAACTTTGTTATGAGTTTGTTTACTACTTTATTTTCATTTTGTTATAACTAATTAACAATAATGCATTGTCCTGAGCTCATATCACAAACAGTCTCAACTTTTTTTAACCCTTTGCATGCATGGAAATTTGTCGTCTGCTAAAATGTTGTCTGCTGAATTTCTAAAATTAGCTTTTTCTTCAAGTTGTTTTCAAAGAATACTATCAGAATAGCAAACAGTTTGGATCCAGATAACAGTTTGGATCCAGATGAGACGCCACGTTCTGTGGCATCTCATCTGGATCCAAACTGTTTGCAAAGGCCTTCGGTTCCAGCGCTCAAAGGGTTAAGCTCAACTCAGAAGATGAGATTTGAGTTTCTACTCAACTGAATATTGAGAATGTCCGTCAGCTCACAAACAATCTCAAATCTCAAATATAAGAAGACTCACATATTCTTGCTCAAACTCAGAGTTGAGTCAAACTCAAACCTAAAAAAAAACATTTGTGATTGCCAAGTTGAGCAAAGGTCAAGTCCACAAATTGAGTAAAATGTTCAAACTTTTTCAAAATTCTTTCATTAAGTATGTTTGTGTTAATATGCCTTGGTTTCATATGTTAAGAAATTAATGAACTCAAATGGACAGAACTTTCAAAGGACAGACCGTTCTAGAAATACTGATGACCTTGAGTTTCATATTAAGAAGACAGTTGAATATTTTCTGTACTGACTACCTTCATTTTGTTCAGCATGATTTAGCCTGAGTATTGATCCATATAGAATTTTGTATGATCACATTTAGGATGTTATTATTAGTTCAGCATGATTTAGCCCGAGTATTGATCCATATAGAATTTTGTATGATCACATTTAGGATGTTATTATTTGTTCAGCATGATTTAGCCTGAGTATTGATCCATATAGAATTTTGTATGATCTCATTTAGGATGTTATTATTTGTTCAGCATGATTTAGCCCGAGTATTGATCCATATAGAATTTTGTATGATCACATTTAGGATGTTATTATTTGTTCAGCATGATTTAGCCTGAGTATTGATCCATATAGAATTTTGTATGATCTCATTTAGGATGTTATTATTTGTTCAGCATGATTTAGCCCGAGTATTGATCCATATAGAATTTTGTATGATCACATTTAGGATGTTATTATTTGTTCAGCATGATTTAGCCTGAGTATTGATCCATATAGAATTTTGTATGATCTCATTTAGGATGTTATTATTTGTTCAGCATGATTTAGCCCGAGTATTGATCCATATAGAATTTTGTATGATCACATTTAGGATGTTATTATTTGTTCAGCATGATTTAGCCTGAGTATTGATCCATATAGAATTTTGTATGATCTCATTTAGGATGTTATTATTTGTTCAGCATGATTTAGCCCGAGTATTGATCCATATAGAATTTTGTATGATCACATTTAGGATGTTATTATTTGTTCAGCATGATTTAGCCTGAGTATTGATCCATATAGAATTTTGTATGATCTCATTTAGGATGTTATTATTTGTTCAGCATGATTTAGCCCGAGTATTGATCCATATAGAATTTTGTATGATCACATTTAGGATGTTATTATTTGTTCAGCATGATTTAGCCTGAGTATTGATCCATATAGAATTTTGTATGATCTCATTTAGGATGTTATTATTTGTTCAGCATGATTTAGCCCGAGTATTGATCCATATAGAATTTTGTATGATCACATTTAGGATGTTATTATTTGTTCAGCATGATTTAGCCTGAGTATTGATCCATATAGAATTTTGTATGATCTCATTTAGGATGTTATTATTTGTTCAGCATGATTTAGCCCGAGTATTGATCCATATAGAATTTTGTATGATCACATTTAGGATCTGATTATTTGTTCAGCATGATTTAGCCTGAGTATTGATCCATATAGAATTTTGTATGATCTCATTTAGGATGTTATTATTTGTTCAGCATGATTTAGCCCGAGTATTGATCCATATAGAATTTTGTATGATCACATTTAGGATCTGATTATTTGTTCAGCATGATTTAGCCTGAGTATTGATCCATATAGAATTTTGTATGATCAGATTTAGGATCTGATTATTTGTTCAGCATGATTTAGCCTGAGTATTGATCCATATAGAATTTTGTATGATCTCATTTAGGATGTTATTATTTGTTCAGCATGATTGAGCCCGTCAGTATTGATCCATATAGAATTTTGTATGATCTCATTTATGATGTTATTATTTGTTCAGCATGATTTAGCCCGAGTATTGATCCATATAGAATTTTGTATGATCACATTTAGTATCTGATTATTTGTTCAGCATGATTTAGCCTGAGTATTGATCCATATAGAAATTTTGTATGATCAGATTTAGGATCTGATTATTTGTTCAGCATGATTAAGCCTGAGTATTGATCCATAAAGAATTTTGTATGATCTCATTTAGGATGTTATTATTTATTCAGCATGATTTAGCCCGAGTATTGATCCATATAGAATTTTGTATGATCACATTTAGGATCTGATTATTTGTTCAGCATGATTTAGCCTGAGTATTGATCCATATAGAATTTTGTATGATCTCATTTAGGATGTTATTATTAGTTCAGCATGATTGAGCCCGAGTATTGATCCATATAGAATTTTGTATGATCACATTTAGGATCTGATTATTTGTTATTGCATGCTGGATGAAAAATGTTGAGTTTTCTTTCTTCCAATTTACAGTTCCTATTTTAGAATTGCAAATACCAGTATTAAAATATTCATATGCATGAACTAAGGACACCAAAATATTGATTTCACACATCGATTGGTATTTTCACTTTTACTTAATATGGATTTTAATATGAAAAGTAAATTTCTCTGGTGATAATCTTGACAAATCGTCTCTGTACACCCTCCAAATATTGATTGATTGGCTTGAGGAGGAAGATTTCTTGTTGTTTGTTTAGTTGGGTTTTTGGCAGTTTTCAACAGTATTTCAATCATAGTTGGACAGTTAACCAACTCCCACTTTTCCTAGATTAGCTGGTTTATTGGTATTAAGTGCACTTACTTATGCCAGTAACTGACAACTGCCCTTCTTGCATCAGAGGTCNATGAAACATCTAGCACAAAGGAATTCATGAATTATTCATGATGGATCCTCAAAGTCTGTTTCAGAGAAGTCATCAGAAATAATTGTTCATGAAATGTTCATCACTAAGTATTTATGGTTAGATGAAGAACTGTTCATGAACTTTGAAGTGTTCAACAAAAATTCATAAACTGTTCATGAACGTGTCTTAAGAACAGTTCATGTCCAAAAGTTCATGAACCAAGATCAGGAACTTTTTGAGAACGGTTCATGAACAGTTCCTGATTGGCTTGAAGTGTTCATGAAATCATGAACAACATTTCGCCAAGGAAGTACTTCCCTTAAGATAGATTTTATAATATTTCTACTGAATTCTGTAATTCGCCCACAGTCTTAAAGCAATTTCTATTAGCAGCTAATTTAACAGATGTATGGTCATCAATAAATCAGATATTATGGGCCCCATCCCACTGCACTGTTCACAGGTTAAAAGTGCTTAATAAAGGGCCATAATTTGGCTCATGAAGGATTTAAGGAGCCCATTGTCTGGGCCACAACAGGCTTCTAGGGCTGTTAAGGAATGTTTTATGTGCTTTGGAGATCTTCTCCTATGGTAATGACCCTTAACGGATGTTAAATATTAGATAAGGATTGATGCTTTGGCTGACATGTTCACATAATGATTATGTTGTGATTTTTATTCAGACATAAGATGTATTGAGTTTTTTTGTCATAATTTACATTATCCACCTCCTCTTCATCATCATCATCACCTCAACCATCATTGTTTTCATCATCATCTTCATCATCATCATCATCATCATCATCATCATCATCATCATCATTGCCATCGTCATCATCATCATCATACTTCGTCATCAGGATCTTTATCTTCATCACTTCTACCATCATTATCATTACCTTTACCTTCATCATTATCAGCAGCATAATGTTGGGGTTTAGCTATGTCTTGTGTTATAAATAACAAAACTCGTGTTACATACAGTTAATTCTTTTATTTTCTTTCTTCAAATAATTTCAAACCACGCTAGTTGTTTTCAGTTCAATCGAATCCCCCTATTGTACAGTGGTAAAACCGGTTACTAATAAAGGTTACACGCAACTATACTTGTAGGTGTATTCATACATACAACAATAATCTTCACCAATGTTGATTCTGCCTCTTGCATGTACAGTAATTTTTAGTTGTGAGCGTTAGCTCACGACTAAAGTTACAGAGCATGTTTTGCAGATTAGTATATGCTTAGAAGCCTTAGCTACGCTAAGAACCGTAACTCACTATGCTAGGAACAATTACCGCTGCATGTCTGCACTGCAGACGACGAATGCTTACATGGCTTAGGAGCGTCTGCTCTACTCCTGCAGTGAGTGTATTTACCAGCTTGTAAGACAACATTTGTCAGTCTAGTGTTTATCATTGAAATCTGTACATATTCACTGCTTTCAGGGAAAACAGGGCTTAATGCGTGTCAAATAAGATAAGCCTGTGCACACTGATTAGCCTTTGCAATGTGCACAAGCTAATCAAGGACGACAACAGTGAACAACTTCAGTGCCTTCAGAGCTTTGATTAAAGTAATGTTTTGGCAAAAGTTAACTTGTAGATTATGTGATATTTTAAGCTTGACCTTAAATTCACCACGCCTGTATCACGGCCACATTCATTATAAAATTATATTGGTCCATATCATTTTAGTATTTCAAAATCAGTTTTGACAACTTGTGACTTATCACGTAGAATATGAAGAAGAAAGCTGACCGAATACTTGCTAATTATGGACCATCATGTAATGCATAACTATTTTCATCCCATACATGTCGTAATTTATTGTAATGTATACCATTATATAAATGTCAAAGTAAATAATATGTCTTTGGTATGCATTGCCCTGCATAAAAGCTGGGCGATTAGTTATGCCAACATTACACCATTAGCAAACATAATATGTCATTTGATAAATAATTAAGGTATTCAGATTCCTGTTAAAATGGTCTCAAATTAAAGAGAAATGTATGTGTTATTTTCAAATTCTTTGTTGACCACCTTATTATGCTCAAAATTACCAATTAATATTCTTTTGACAAAATTATAATCAAATGTTTTATTACTCTGTTATTGGCATAATGCCTTGTACTTTACATAACTTG
>VMBQ01007777.1:4640-43283 GCA_007657795.1 Dreissena rostriformis | reverse complement strand
TATGGAACACA
Source organism: Dreissena rostriformis (assembly GCA_007657795.1). Classification (NCBI taxonomy): domain Eukaryota; kingdom Metazoa; phylum Mollusca; class Bivalvia; order Myida; family Dreissenidae; genus Dreissena; species Dreissena rostriformis. Next base: position 43,272 of record VMBQ01007777.1, on the reverse strand, counting down.
TTTGAATGGCCAGCATAATGGTATTTATGGAACACATTTGAATGGCCATCATAATGGTATTTATGGAACACATTTGAATGGCCAGCATAATGGTATTTATGGAACACATTTGAATGGCCCTCACAATGGTATGTATGGAACACATTTGAATGGCCAGCATATTGGTATGTATGGAACACATTTGAATGGCCAGCATAATGGTATGTATGGAATACATTTAAATGGCCAGCATAATGGTATGTATGTAATACATTTGAATGGCCAGCATAATGGTATTTATGGAACACATTTGAATAGCCAGCATAATGGTATTTATGGAACACATTTGCACACCCGGGTTTTGAATCGAATGAAATGGATAAGCACACAATTCAACTCGCTCAAAGAGTTGTAGAACTTTAATACAAATAAAAATAAAAAAAAATACATCATACACGCCCATCAAAGATAGCAGTATTATGATGCAAACATTACAAGCAGTGTTAATAGATCAACCACGGTCTCCGAAGTCTTTTCGTCTAATTATGCAGTGTCTGAAGATCCGCACTGCCTTTCATCTATACGAAAGCTTATTCGGCTGGACCACGTTTTGAAAATATCAGACTGATGGACACAATATTAATTTAGGGTTTTTCACTGTATTTAAATTTGTTAAATGCAACTTAGATTATCTAGGAGCTCATTAAATACATTCAAATAAAATATCAAATTACATGTATTTCTAAATTTCTACAAATTACAATTATTTTTTAGCATATCTGACTAAATGTTTTGTTAATTTGCAAATACAATGAAACAATAAAGGAAAATAATAAGGGACCTATGATATGAATGTTTCTATAAATAAGAGTTATAAATATAAACAAAAAGTAAATGCAAAAATCTTATTTTAAAAGTACATAAAACCACCTGAGAGTAAGAATACATAGAGGATATTTGTTGGATTCGGTGGATTATCGATTTTAATTCACGAGTGATCATAGAAATTAATATTTTCACGAGTGGCGTAGCCACGAGTGAAAATATGTATTTTCTATGATCACGAGTGAACTAAAATCGATATTCCACCGAATCCAGCAATTTTCCTTTTTATTTCATGCTTTGTTCACAGTTTATATACATTGTTAAAGAGTTTAACTAAAGAATGTCGTTGGGATAATGACGTCATTTCGTCAAAATAATGACGTCATTTCACAGTAAACAGTGAAAATAATCGATAATTTTCATTGATAATTTTCATTGTTTGAAACAGTGAAATTATCAGTTTTAATTCACTGATAATTTTTTATAAACCACCGGAAAGCATTAAATAAAGCATAGAAGCTAATCAACAGACTTTATGGATCATTTCCTATCTGCAGAACCAGTCTGTTTCATAATAAAGTCTTTGAACGCCTGCATTGCCTTTCCTCTGTGTGAGATCGTATTCTTCTGTTCCTTCGCCATCTCTGCGTATGTCTGATCGAAGCCGTTAGGTTGAAAACACGGGTCCCACCCAAAGTCCGTTGGTCCCTTTGGCTTGACGATTGTTCCTGGCGTTCTACCAACAAACAGCTGGACATCTGAGTTGGGTTCACCAGAGGAATACGCAAATATGCACACGGCTTCAGCAGTCTTGTCCTCAAATCCTGCCAACATCTTGTGAAGACCTTAAACAGAATGATATGATTATATTGTATCTTTGAAAGTTTCACACCAATTTTTGTTTTGAATATGGCGAGAAAACGAAGAAAGCATGGCCAGAAATTACCATTATGGCATCACATGATGAGCAGGTTTTAATTAATAAATTCTGTATATATTCTATGATTCGTGTCGTGTTGGGTTGTGTTTTTGAACGCTCTTGTGATATTTGTAAAAGGAAACATATTATGTGTTGTGTAAGTAATCTTATTGCGGACAATATTAGATAATTGGATTCTGTGCAGTCTTATAGGTATATAGCAAAGTTATACGCCTTTAAATGGTCAGCATTTGACGGAGGCTCGGTCCATGGTGTACTAGCTTCATTTACTTATACGGAATTTACGGGCCCAGGCTAGGACTCTTGCCAAGCTTCTAGCATGCACTCGGCTACGAAGGATCCAGAAAGCCAAGTTGTTTAGGTATGTCAGCAGAAGATGAAAGGGATACTTGAAAGAATAGAACAGAAATAAGAAACTCTAGACGAGCGTAATGAAAAGGGTCTTAAGAGGTTTTGACCTATTGTTGAGGATCACACACTTCTATAACAGATGAGAGAATAAAATCAGAAGAAAAAAAAGGTAGATTGTAGTTGAATTTTCACAAGATAAAATGTTTGATAAGGTATCCTCCTAAGAAGCTGATACGAAATCATTTAAAGATGAAGTAGTGTATCTACAAGCACGGTCAAATTTTGGGTTTTGCTCATATGCAAGTAACATAGAAGGAAGCCAACCTTGAAACTGATTTCGAAGCTTCGAAGATTTATGAAGCTTTTTTATGTTAATGACGTTTCAGTTTGTATAAGTCTTGAAAGAAAATGAACCAGTGTTCAAAATGTATTAAACAATATGTATATGCATCTTAAATCCCGTGTCAAACTTGGTAATAGTATTTTCGAATTTTTCGAGTATTCTGGTGAATAAAGTTAAGTGGAGGTTTTGTCTCTTTTGCTTGTTTCTCTATTTATAGATAATTTATAAAAGTTTTTTTTTTAATACTATAAATGCTGGTATTGAGCTGTATGATATTGGTTTGCATGTTTAACGTTTAGCAGATGATATGGTTATTTTAGGCAAAACACCACAAGATTACAAACACACATGAATAATATTAGCAATTTATGGTAACACGATATGTTTAGAAGTCAGAAGTTCGAATTCATAATTACGGTTATCAGAAAACCAATACAGACTGTTCATAAATTTAATGATCTCGGATGTGTGTTTAATCACAGGCAAATTTTTCTGCAAATAAAGAGCTCATAATTGGTAAATCTTTAAACGCTTTTAATATTTTCTTATATAATTTAGAAACAAAATCCTATCAGTCCCAAGACTTGTTGTGAAATATTCGATGCTTAAGTAGGTTCAACATTTAACTACGCGTCAGATGCTTGGGTTTTTACCAAGTCTAAAGATATTGAACTTTTGTACCTAAAAGCTTGTAAATCTATATTAAATGAAAGGAAGTCAACTTTATATGTGGGTGTATACGGCGATCGGGGCGATACCCTTTATGTGTTTCCAGATGTACAAGAATCGTATCGTATTGATGTAGGACTTGCAAAACGATACTATCATTATTTCAACTTTGTATCTTAGATCTTTAGAAATTTGCAATTGTGATCACTATAACTTGATTGCTTGTGTAAACTTATAGATAATTTTGGGATTTCATGTGTATTTTTTAATCCTGACAATATATGTTTTGAGATTCCTTTTGTCTTTAAAGAGCGAGTAATAAGCACCTTTATCCAAGAATGGCAATGTTTATTACAACGTAGTTCTGTTTTAAAGGCTACGCATTATAAAACTACCTTTATACCTTAAAGCTATCTTGATATATTCTCTATTCACCTATAGACATTTGTTATTTGATTATTTCATGATTTGTGCACATACGTTAAGAATTCACACGGGCCGTTATGGTTCTAATAATATACTAAGAAAGTAGTAAGATCACCTGCAGGTCCAAGTGGCTTTAAGAACCATTTGATGTACGGGCCAGGCATGCCTCCGAGGGCGTTGAAACACAGACTGGTGTCCTCAGTGAGACATGGTCCCTTGATGGTCTGGGCGGCCAGCTCACACTTACTGCGGGCAATGTCCTCAGGCTCACCTTGATACTCCGGTAGATCTACATCTTGACTGACAACCTGGAAAACATCATCAATGTTGGCATACATGTACTGGTGCCCATACCTTCTTGTCCCTAAAATGCTCGGACCATAGAAACACTCTTTTGTACAAGACATTATTTAAGAAGAACATATGTAGGCAACTGTTTTTAATATGCAAGTTAATAAACCTGTAATATCACAGTCTAAAAGGCATGATCTGGACAAATAATTAAATGCATAGTGTTGTTTTGATAATGCGGGCAATATCCTCGGGCTCCGCTTCTGATAGATCTACATCCAGAATGATAACCTGGCGGCAAAATCGAACATGATGCCAACGGTGTTTAAAATGATAAATTATAACTACATGTAGATATATCATGCAATATTATATGATAAAAAATGATAATTTATGCATTATGGTTTTGAACAATGGAACCATTGCAATGTGTCATTCAAAAATCGAGTCTGCAAATTACTGGGGTAAATAAAGAATCATAACCCTATACATTTAAAGAATTTCAACTAGTGCATATAAGATAGTTTTATGCTGCTAATGTCAATGTGAAATACATCAGAATTACTTTATTTAATAAGCCCGTGTTCTTGGGCAAATATTCGATGTGTACAGCATGCATGAACACTCTTATGCTTCACACAACGTGAAACTTTGTCACCGAGTTCAGACGTATTCAAGGATTTATTTTTATATCTTAAGATATCGGCACAAACTGCAAGAAAAACTGTCTTGTATGCACTAAAGATGTTTGCAAATGTGTGTTTTCATTCTGTCGAGCCCATGTGTAAACCCCTGAAAACCCCGTTGATCTTGCACCCTTAATACAATACAAGGGCGGAGCATTGTTTTTTGTTTTGCATATAGTAAATTATCCAAAATACCGAAACTAATCAATGTTTTCTTTCAAGGTTCTTAAGGTGATAAATAGCATTTATTTATTTTTAATTAGTGAGAGAAATAACAAAATGTGTTCTTCTAACAATTATTAACTTATGCAGAAGCAAAATAAAGAACTGATATTTACCTCACAGGGAAAGTCATCTCCAAGCATTTGTTTAAATTCTGATAGTTTGTTCTTATTACCAGTAACAATCACAATTGGTTTCTTTACTTTTGTGGCACTATACATTTTCTGAAATACGAAGAAGATTTATATTAATGGTACAAATACAAACCTTGCTAAGTTGTGTATAAACAAAATAATAACGTTGGTTTTCTTGCTCGGTGAAGTTATTTAATGTATTAACAGATGACATCAAGTTCTTTAAACATTGGAGGAACACTTACGTGCAACCGATTATTAAATATGTTAATTGTGTGTGGAATTAGGAGAGAAACGTTCCTATATATGCGCACAGTAATCAGAGTATGGAGTGGTAGTTAAATACCTTGTTTAAGCCTTTTTGTATTTGAGCCTCTTTCTGGGAAAACTGGGTTTAATGCATGTGCGTATGGTGTCGTTCTATACTAGCCTGTGCACATGTTAATCAGGGAAGACACTTTCCACCTAAACTGGATTTTTGTTTAGAAGAGAACTCCCTTAAACAAAAAACTCCATAAAAGTTTATAGATTCGTCCATGATTAGCCTTAGCGAACTGAACAGGCTAATCTTTCAATACACTTAACGCACATGCATTAAGCCCGGTTTTCCCAGAGCAATGCTCTTTTAACCACCCAGAATGCAGTGTATTAAATTTATGGTGCTGTAACCCGACTGTGAACATAGTGCACTACGCATTTGAAGAGAAATTATATGTTCATTAAATATATGATAAGTCAGCGGAGAGAAAATACTATAAAGATATTTTATGATGATTCGATTCACTAAGTGGACTAACCCATGGAGGGACCAGACATTCTATGAATAATGGAATACATAAAGTGGCATTGGCATTGGTGGAACATTGCACCAGTATGAATACAGATTAATCATTATCATTAAAGGGACATATATCATGTGTATGCATTGGGCAGACATAGTGCATTACATATAACAATACATGCATCACAATAAAATAAGAAGATAATACTCATCTGCACGGGGTGTTATTTTCAAAATCGTTTAATATATATTTATATTATATATTTTATTATTGATTATATGTCAATACATTTCTAAGATAAACACGTGTATTGGAATAAAATACTGAAAACGCATATGGCAATACAATACAACATATTGGAAAAAAATGCAAAGTTATTAATTACGACTGAAACAAATGTAATATTTTCGTGTTGAGCTCAAATAAATATCGGCAAACTACAGTAATTACAACTTGTCTAATTTGCGAGTTTCAAACGATGTGTCATGAAATAGCCTCTACAGACAGGCTGTATCGTGCGGGCTCGAAAAATACCGAAATATACAGCGCTGACGTAACACATACAGAAGGTTAGATGTTCCTCAACAGCATATGCGTATCGGTACCAAATTACAACAACTCTGTCTGTGCCACGTTCTGTGAAAACTGAGCTTAATGCATGTGCGTAAAGTGTCGTCCCAGATAAGCCTGTGTTATCCCCACAGACAAATCAGGGATGACAGATTCCGCTTTCATGGAATATTTCGTTTAATTGAAGTCGTTTCTAAACCAAAATCGAGCCTAGGCAGAAAGTTTCTACCTTGATAAGTCTTAACTTCGAAAAATGAACACAACACGTATACGGATACATTAACATACGCTATAAGAAAAGCTGTAACAGTGGTATTCAACATAATTAATAATGAGTGTAGCAACAAACGGGATGTTGGTATTACATGCATAAAATCATAACGTTATTCATCAACGTAACTTTGTTAAAATACACAATAAAGTCGAACATACATTTAAAAAATAGTTCCAATCGAAAATACCTTTCCGTCGTCAAACTTGTATATCACAACAGCACGTGTTATCGACACTGACTTAAAACATGTCCGTATATAAATTCTTTCCAGCGCCTTTTACATCCCGTACCCTCTCAAGCGAGAAGAAACTCGTTCAAATGTTTGTATTTCGGATCAATAATAGCCGGCTTCACCTGTATTTGCCAATTCTACCCGTATCGTTGATTTTTGTATGAGAGATCGAAGAGGCAAAGAACGGTTATTGATTATCGATTCACTTTCACTCATAATTAACTGAATCAGATCAAAATATAATCCTCGAGGTTCTGACTTGATTTTGTCACTATTGCTTAAGACATCATATTAGATCTGCTTTAAGGTCATTGGTATCAAATGTGAATACACTAATGGCTAACATAATTAATATGTATTAAGAAGTACCGGGGTGGATGGGATCACAAGCAAGCAAGTGGTACAGCCCATTTTAAACGTATCTTCCATGTGATTAAACTTACAGACATTAACGTATAATTTCTAGAGTGTTTTATTGGTTTTACTTAAGCAACATAAGGACAACTACCTGCCTTAAAGCGGCCATGTTTTTCAATGGACCGGGTCGATATTTCACTATGCGGAGAAATATTGAGTACAAATGTTCCGAGCACATTTTATGAAGATTGTGCGAACAAATGTGACTTCTAGTGTGTTCACATGCTTATTCTTTAATTTGATCTAGTGACCTAGTTTTGTTTAACCCAACTGACCCAATTCGGAAATTGGCCTAAATATAATTGCAATAAATATTCCGACCAATTTTCTTGAAAATTGGGAAATATATGAGTCCTCTAGAGTGTTCATAAGATTTGTAATTAAGTTGACCTAGTGACCTTGTTTTGGACCCCATATGACCCAAGAAATCGAACTCAATTATATGCGATGTGAAAAGCATGCTTTTAACACACAGCCTCCGTTTTGCAACAGAGACTTAAACATAAGGAACCTCGAAAGATTTAGTTTCAGTTACATAGTACGCGTGACTAAATAGTCACAAACATATATATATCAATATTCGACGACGCCCAATAAATATGCTTATGAATAATAAAAGTGAATGGTATTTTGAATTGTGACTACCAGAATCGAGTCAGCCATGAAGGTAAGATGTGAACACATCGAACACGATGAAGCACTCAAAACTGCTATTCAAGTTTAGTAATGTTTACTTATTTATTTTTTAAGCAAATTGCCACGAACATATATCTGCAGACAACGATAGAAAGGGGCGTGATTCGCGTCAACGATTTCGTTGAAGTCTCAGTTATTTGAATTAAGCAGCGCTCTTGGTAAACGAGGCTTTATGCATGTGCGTTAAGTGTCGTCCCATATTAGTTTGTGAATTCTGCACAGGCTTATCACGGACGACACTTACCACTTGTATTGTAATTTTCTTTTAAAGGAAGTCCCTTCTTGGCGAAAATCCAGTTTCGGCGGAAAGTTTCGTCCCTGATTAGCCTGTGCGAACTTCACAGGCTAATTTGGGACTGCACTTTACGCAAATGTGCCCCCAGAGCAAGGCTCAATTATGTCTCCAATTGCTAGTCCACTTTCATCACCCAATCATTCAATTGCTAGTCCACTTTCATNACTTCTAGTGTGTTCACATGCTTATTCTTTAATTTGATCTAGTGCACTAGTTTTGTTTAACCCAACTGACCCAATTTGGAAATTGGCCGAAATATAATTGCAATTAATATTCCGACCAATTTTCTTGAAGATTTGGAAATATATGAGTCCTCTAGAGTGTTCATAAGCTTTGTAATTGAGTTGACCTAGTGACCTTGTTTTGGACCCCATGTGACCCAGGTTCACACTCCGCCGAGATATCGTTGTGACGAGTGTGACGAATGAGCATATGGCATAAAACCCATTTTCGCATGACGCGGCTCGTAAGTATAAAATTAAATACCCAAGGCAAATCTCTGCAAATTGTAAGGGTCAGAATTGAATTAGATCAAACGTGTTTTTGCTTGCAAAATATTGAATATTGCCTGGTCAATAAGTCATTTACATAGTTCTCACCATATTTTACAATTACAAAACTATGATATGTCAAACAACAAAATAGCAGTACACAACATTTCGATCAAATCAAACCAAATCCGGTATCCAAAATAGCTGCGTTTGTGTTTGAACTAGTATAATATCCGCATTCCGCTCTACAGCTGCGAGATTACGCCTCTTTAATGTGCAATCATATTGCAAATGTCTGTTTTACATACATTAAGCCTTGATGCAAAGGTCACTTTACCAAATCGCCCTGTAAGGGTGTTCATTGGCGATATGACATACTGTTAAAGAAGGTTCGTTATGTCGCACGAAGTGACCGAAAAGTTTACCGTATCAGACGGTGACGGTGGAAACGAAAAACACGGCAATCGCTCCAAACACGTCGAACCCGCTTCATAAGTGCAAAGATATATTAATATGCATGTTAACGTTTACCTATCCAAGAATTGGTGACTGTTAATGATTGCTTAAATACTGTATGTATAAAACGTAAAATCAAAATTGTTAAATTGCCTGAAAAAACACACGTTTGTAATACTATATATTGTTTCAAATATAGTCATCGCACATTTTTTTATTTCATTTTTTTTCAATAAATATGATATTCGAAGAAATAATCCATTATGCAGAGTACATTATAAGTGTGTTGACTTCCTTTTTGCGAAAATATATTGATATACTGATCTGTTCCCTTCAAATCTAATTTGAGGTGATACGCTTTCTTAAGACTTTTTTTATCTTGTCGCACTTTTGTGCTCATTTTCATTGTCAAATCTTATTTCATATTATTTTATGGCAGTTTTTATACCATAGGTTGTGATCAGCAGCAATCTCACAAATACTTTTAGTTAAAATTGTTATGTTAATTTGAATGATAACTTGTATATTATATGTTTTAAACCTGGATAAAAATCAATCAATCGATACTGGGTAAACAGCTTTACCGTTTTCACGCATTTGTTATCGCGAGCAAATGTCGACATGTACTTGTCAGATTATAATGAACATCTACGCGTCACGTGTAATAAATCCACTAAAAGAACAGAACAGAACAACTCTTTATTTACACCCAAGTATACAAGGTAAAACACAGGACTTGTGCCTGGCGTGTCAGCCAGGTGTTCCGCCATGCTAAGGTTAATCTCTCTTGGTTGCAACGCATTGTTTGAATTACTTCATAGGTTTGATACAACTCTTGATCTATTGTTACAGGTTTATTACAACTCTTGATCTATTGTTACAGGTCATGCGTTTCATCGCCTAATACAGTTGAGTTTTGATAAGAGGTTTATGAAAAATATTAGTTTGAAGAATATAATAGAACGTGTTAGTTATATATAGGAGAATCGTTCTGGTAAAAGTGGGCTTAATGCACGTGCGTAAAGTGTCGTCCTCGATTAGCCTGTGCAGTCAGCAACAGGCTAATCAGGGACGACACTTTCCGCCTAGACTGGATTTTCGTGTAGTAGAGACTTCCTTTGAACGAGAAATTACATACAAGCGGGAAGTATTTTATCAGATTAGTGTGTGCGGAATGCACAGGCTTTTCTGCGACCATACTTTAAGAACATGCATTAAGCCCCTTTTTCACAGAGCGCGGCTCATAAAAACACATTTTTATTCACTTTTCATAAAAAATCGAACTCAATTATATGCGATGTGAAAAGCATGCTCTTAACACACAGCCTCCGTTTTGCAACAGAGACTTAAACATAAGGAACCTCGAAAGATTTAGTTTCAGTTACATAGTACGCGTGACTAAATAGTCACAAACATATATATCAATATTCGACGACGCCCAATAAATAGGCTTATGAATAATAAAAGTGAAATGGTATCTTAAATTGTGACTACCAGAATCGAGTCAGCCACGAAGGTAAGATGTAAACACATGAAACACAATGACAGCACTCAAAACTGCTATTCAAATTTCGTTATGTTTACTTATTTATTTGTTAAGCAAATTGCCACGAACATATATCTGCACACAACGATTGAAAGGGGCGTGATTCGCGTCAACGATTTCGTTGAAGTCTCAGTTATTTGAATTAAGCCGCGCTCTTGGTAAACGAGGCTTTATGCATGTGCGTAAAGTGTCGTCCCATATTAGTTTGTAAATTCTGCACAGGCTTATCACGGACGACACTTACCACTTGTATTGTAATTTTCTTTTAAAGGAAGTCTCTTCTTGGCGAAAATCCAGTTTAGGCGGAAAGTTTCGTCCCTGATTAGCCTGTGCGAACTACACAGGCTAATTTGGGACTGCACTTTACGCAAATGTGCCCCCAGAGCAAGGCTCAATAATGTCTCCAATTGCTAGTCCACTTTCATAACCCAATCATTCAAACCGTCCACTTTCATAACCCAATCATTCAAACCGTACAAATTTGCACATGTACACTATCCGAAATATGCTCTTCGACAATTTAGATAAGGTGGCACGCCTATCATTTCTTTCCAGAGAACGTGGTTAAGTATACGTATTATTTACAAAAGCAAGCTATCATTTATTTTGATTTGGAATCAGTATAACATACGTTGCAGACATAATTGCATGTCACAAAATTGTTTTACAAATATTCAATTTTGTAATTGGTAGTCGATTAAAACTCAGGTAATTAAACCTTAGATAAAACAACCTCTAGCTGAGATAGACATAAATAATTTCTAATGCCTATTGTCAATAACGACAGATTTATGTATTATTATTCTCTCGCATATTTGTAGAACAGATTGATTTCTATGAATAAAACGATCGAAATTTTTATATTCAGATATTTGTTTAGTTTATGGAATGAAAAAGCATTCATATGTTAGTTCAATTGAATATATACCTTTCATGGATTGTTTGCAGTTTGGTTTAATCAATTATTTAAGTGCTTTGACAAATGAAAATGAACATATATGGAGTAAACACACTGTTTCGATATTGCAATCTTCTCTGATGTGTATAACATGATATTGTTGTAGATAAATTGGATGTACACATGTGATAATAAACAACCAATAAATTGTCCATGGATAACAGTAATAAAGGGGGATATAATGGCGCGCAATGTTATTTAAACATTTTTTTTTTAGTTTATGAATGCAGAAACGTATACCATTTTAATAAATGTGTGGTAAAATAAGCATATACCAGCATATGTTAAATGTCAAAGGAAAAATAAACAATAATGACATTCGTGTTTGCATATGATTGACCAGTGATGAAAAAAATGTTTCAAATGATGTAAATATAGTTTGCATTTAATTTTTTCAGACACTTTGAAACTCGTGCATTAGGCAAAACGTTTTCTGGATAAAGCTACGCAACTGCAAAAAACCTGTTGCTTGTCGATTATTATGAAAACTAAATACTTTTATGATTAACAATAACAAATCGTCGAAAGATCAATTAGGACATCTAAATTGTAAAACGTCTCGTATATTAAGTCTCTTCGAGATGTTTAAACCTTAAGAAAACAGCTTCAAATAACAGTAATATTCTCGAAGGGCATTCCAAACGTAAAACAAGTGGATTTTAAAAGTTTTATTCACTCTTGAAGCTGCACTTTAACGTTTAACAGATAAAATAATGATCCAAAAATAAATGGAGTTACATTAATCGTTCAAGACATAAAAAGTGATAAAATAATCCCTCCAAAATGGAAAAAGATGCAATAGTTCTATAAGGTTGGTAAGCAGTACAATAATCGGTCACACATTTGAAAACAATACAAAAAACCGTTCTATTAATGAACAACGATAACAGGTATTTTTAAACAATGGATACGGATTTGGAAGAGGAAACTGACCTTCGTGTTAGTGAGCTGCTTAATGCAATTATATCTGCTGTTCAACTTAAAAGGTCAAGACGTTCTTTGAAGCTTCCAAATATTAAAATAAAGGCGCAAGGTCCTACATTGGTCATCAAAGGAATTAACAGCTGGCAAGAGCAGTAAGTTTTCGTCAGGTCGTTTTGTATATTTAAGCCTTTAGTGATCAAATAAATTGTTTATCATTTGTGATCGTACAGATTCTACTTGCATTTCATTTTAATATTTATTCCGTATTATTTGCACCGCAGTTGTTTTCGCACTTCACTTGTATAACTGTTTCTTAAAATTAAGTGTGAGTCAGCGAAATTGTTATGTAAGAAACTTATGCTTTGTAAGTGAGTGAGTGAAATGGTGGGTAAACGACATTTTGAAAAAAAAATCCAACCAGTTTTTTTTTAAGGTCTCGACACTAGCGTGAACATTTTAGTCTTGTGAGACTCAAATGTATATGCAGCTTGTTTAGGAGTTCTTCTTCTTTATGTATCAATAACTCTTATGGCTTCTGCACTGAACGCTGTGTCTCAGACGTGCGTATACATACTTTTGTATTGATGTCAATTGGTTTTAGTATTATGTGAACTGTATATTATTTGACATGTTTCGCGCGGGCTGAACAGAATATTGTTTGAGATCGTCCATGAATGTTCCTTGGATCTTTTAGATGTTTACATGGTTTACATCGTATAACTAATTTGTTAATAAAGCGTTCAGTGTCTTATGTTTCCCGTCATGAGAAAGTCAAATCTGAGAATGGAAATCGAGAATCAGATTGGAAAGGGAGGCGATTGGAAAACCTAGGAAGGAACAAGAGAAGTTTCTGACAAAACTTGCAACTAAGCAGGACACCCTAAAATTAAGTGATTGGACATTCCCGTCGCCTAGAGAGGTTTAAGGGAATACCTATATCTCCTTGTGATCTTAGCGTGGATGAAGGGACGCTAATGGGCACCTACAGGCAAGGAATCCATCTGGTGTAGAGGCATTGTCATTTATTCTGGATCACCTTGCTGGTCCTACAAGACAGTTGTTATGCAGATTCAAACGAATTCTGGACCAGCCTGACCGACTGTTTTAGCGCTTCCGAACACGTTTGGCAATGGGCGCTCTCTCTCTCTCTGTTTTTGCAACTATTATTTGCATAGTGTCAAGGACGGGATGATCTTGTAACCACTTCAATAAATCTCTTATAAAAAATATATTTGAATGTTGTCCGATTGGATTCTTCGTTTGTCTTAAAGGATAGTCTGAATGAAATAGTTACAGAATAGATTTCTCCGCTAAAATACTGAAAAGATGAAGCAACATTTTGAGGCTCGAGACAGTGCGTTTCGGCTGTTTGGAGTAGTGACCAAACAGAGTGAAAGCTACAGCAGCTTTACTTTTGACAATGCCGTGGATAAGGTTTTAAGTAGACTCGACGCATGTGGGATATCTTATCCAAAAGACAAACCGAGAAGTGTATGGCCCTTTTTTTCTCATACGTGGGAAGATAAGAAAGACAATGGTTGTTGTAGAAGATGGACCATTTGATACGAGAATGACTATTGATGAAAGGCAAGAAGTAACCACAGAAATGAATAGGTTTCCTGTGACATATTAATCAGTGCAGAAAACGGGTCAAAAATTCCCCTTCTTGCTTACTTTGAACCACAAGTAGAAATTTTGGGATAAAACCTTTAAAGCAGAGATATTTTTCCCAACGACGCCATAGGCGAGATTACAGAGAAAACCAAATGGTGACAAGAGTCTTCGGAAGTGATGTTGTCCTAGAACGGAATGCGGATATAGTATTAGTTAGTTAAGGCACACATTAAGCTGTTTTGACTAATCGCGATTTGATCGAAATGTTGTGAACCGCTTTCTGGTGAATTATGTGTATTTTATTATGAAATGGATATCACTTTTCAACATGACTTCCGATGTCTACGGACAGAACATAATGACCGGACAATACTTAACCAGGAAAAAACACACATAAGCTAATTACATTTATTCTGATCGCCTCGGATATTGATTTGTTAACCTGTATGGCTAGGTTTCATACGTCTCGTCTATTCGTCAGGAGTTAAGAACACTTGAACGTGTGACTCCACGGCTGCATTCAGGATTTCTCAGCGGTTCGCATTGAGTAGATCTTACCTACGCGTGAATGTCAGCGATTCGCATTGAGTAGATCTTACCTACGAGTGAATGTCAGCGATTCGCATTGAGTAGATATTACCTACGCGTGAATGTCAGCGATTCACATTGAGTAGATCTTACCTACGCGTGAATGTCAGCGATTCGCATTGAGTATATCTTACCTACGCGTGAATGTCAGCGATTCGCATTGAGTAAATCTTACCTACGTGTGAATTTCAGCGATTCGCATTGAGTAGATCTTACCTACGCGTGAATGTCAGCGATTCGCATTGAGTAGATCTTACCTACGCGTGGACGTGAACACAGTTCCGGTGTTCCGAAGTCACAATCCTTGCAAATCAGCATGTTCCGAAGTCACAATCCGTGCAAAATCAGCATGTTCCAATCCTTATCGAAGCTGAGGAATATACACAATTTGAATAATTACACAATGATAACAGAAGACACGTGATGTGCATTAATGCAGCAAGTTATCAAAACAAGTAAACATACGATACAATTTAGTAACGCAAAGTACACAGAATGCAAGAAAACCGCCCAAAATGTGCATTCACCGTCGGTACCTGTTGATAAAATTCGAAACGTGCATGGACAATAATACTAAAGCATCGATTTAAAGGTCACGTTGCCAAATCGCCTCGCAGGGTTGTTCGTTGGCGATATGACAAAATGTTTAAGTTGGATCGTTGTGTTGCCCAATTATACCGAAAATGTTAATGTATCAGACGGTGACATTGGAAACGGAAAAACGGAAAACACATTGAACCCGAATCGCCGGTTCAGAGGTTTATTATCCTTTTATATGCTTTCCTACTCCTAGACACAGATTACTGTTAATTCTTGCTTAAATACCGTATGTAGAAAACGTCCAAAGTGAATTGTTAAATTTTCTGAAAAAGAAACACGTTTGTAGTACTATATATTGTTTCAAATAATTGCATGCATACATTTTGTATTATATATATTTTTTGAATACATATAATAGCTATGAAATCATCTATTATTCATAGTACATATTATCTGTGTTTACATCACTTTCATGGAATGTATATTGAAACTGGGTAAGCAATGAAATTCCGTAAGATTTCAATGCTCATGTATTAATTTTATTTGACATTTACAAAATCTTTTACTACATGCCTGAATTGAGTAAAAAAAAACTTTACCTGTTTAACCCTTTCGTCCATGCGAGCTAATGTCAACATGTAAGTGCGCCTATCGCATGCCCGTCTACGCGTCAAGTGTAATAAATCCACTTTAAGACGGGAAAGGTGCTTAGTGTGTCAGTCAGGTGTGCCGCCATGGTCCAGTTAATCTCTCTGCGGTCACACCGCACTGTGTGAATGGCTTTATAGGTTTATTACAACTCTTGATCTATTATTACAGGCCGTGCGTTTCATTGCCTAATGTAATTGTGTTTTGATAAGAGGTTTATGAAACATATTAGTCTTACAAATATAATAGAACGTGTTCGTAAANCATATAACCATCGTTCTGGGAAAACTGGGCTTAATGCAAGTGCGTAAAGCGTCGTCACAGATTAGCCTGTGCAGTACGCACATGTTAATCAGGTGTGACAATTTCTGCCTAGACTGGATTTCGTGTAGGAGAGACTTTCTTTGCACGAGAAATTCCATACAAGCGAGAAGTATCGGAATGCACATGCTTATCTGCGACGATACTTTAAGCACATGCATTAAGCCCTGTTTTCATAGAGTGTGGCTCATATAAACACATATTGTTTTCACTTTTCATAAGGTAATCGATCTAAATTATATGCGAGGTGAAAAGCAAATTGTAAAACGCAGCCTCCATTTTGCAACAGAGACTGAAACATTAGGAATCTCCAAAGATTTAGTTTCAATTACATGTTACGCGTGACTAAATAATCGAACAAATATATATCAATATTCGACAACGCCCAATACAAAATGCTCATGAATCATAAAAGTAAAATGGTATCTTAAATTGTGACTAACAGAATCGAGTCAGCCACAAAGATAAGATTTAAACACATTCGAACACAATGACAAAAAAAACTGCTCTTCTAGTTTATCTACACAAGCACAACGATAGAAAGGGACGTGACTCGCGTCAACGATTGCGTTGAAGTCTCGGTTATTATCTCCCGCCAAAGGCAGAGGGATATTGTTTTGGCGTCGTCCGTCCGCCCGTTCGTCCTTCCGTTCGTTCGTCATTCCGTCCGTCCGTCCGGCACTTTTGTGTCCGGAGCCATATCTTGGAAGTGCTTTGGCGGATTTCTTTGAAACTTGGTATGATTATATATATGGATAAGAGGATGATGCACGCCAAATGGCATTGTACTCCATATGTTAATAACGGAGTTATGGCCCATTGTATATATTATGTGTCAATGCAGCATGTGGGTGTATACGTCACGTCAACGAATTTGCTTGTTTTAATTGAGACACGCTCTTGGTAAACGATGATTTATGTATGTGCGTAAAGTGTCGTTCCATATGGGCTTACGCAGTCTGCACAGACTAATCAGGGACGACACTTTCCACTTGTATTGTATTTTTCGTTTAAAGGACGTCTCTTCTTAGCGAAAATCAAGTTTAGGCGGAAATGTGTGTCCCTGAATAGCCTGTGCGAACTACACAGGCTAATCTGTTACAGTACGCGAAAGCATTAATCCCCCATTTTCCAGAGCGGGGCTAAATTATGTTCCCAATCGCATGTCCACCGGAAAAACTTTGCGAAACCGAAATTTCGCAAACTTTTTACCCTTTGTATTTAAGATTTGCATCTTTAAACTAAAGTATGCGATGAAAGTCTTATTTAAGATTAATAATTTATTATTTGTGCTTAAAAATGCGGGTTTTTTTTATCTGTGAAGTTTATGAGCAAATTTGGTCTTCCCATGGGATTTTTGCATTTTCCAATTAGATTTTTCGTTTTCCAAAGGGATTTTATTCTTTCTTCCCATGGGATTTTTTTCACACTTTTTTTAAATGGGATTTTCGAAAACAAAATGAATACGTTTGTTTATGTTAAGATATAGATTATAAGCATTGGAAAAGTATATTTGCTGATTTTCGCTCAATTTTCTTTGATAGAAAAAACAAATTATATGGGACAACAAATCCCATGGGAAAATGTAAAAATTCCATGGGAAACGCTAAATGAACAAACACATTTTTATGAAAAAAAAAATGGAAATATTATATAAAAACCATCAATAAATGCTCGCAAAGAAGAACTTTATCGCACACTTTTTTTCTTTTATATGAATATATTAAAGAAAAAAGGTACTTAAGTTTGCGAAACGGTTTCGGAAAGTTGTTCTTTCCATAGAACGTGGTTAGGTAAACGTATTATTTACCAATACAAGCTGTCATTTATTATGATTTGGAATCAGTATAACATACGTTGCAGACATAATTGCATGTCAAAAAATAATTTTGAAGTATTCATTTTTTAATTGGTAGTCGATAAAATCTCAGGTAAAATAAACCTTAGATAAAACAACCTCTAGCTGAACCATACACATAAATAATGTATAATGCCTATTGTCAATAATGACAGATTTCTGTATAATTATTATCGCCCATATTTTCAGAACCGATTTTTTAACTATGAACTATAAAATCGAAATTATATATTCACGAATATTTGTTTACTTTATGGAATGAAAAATATCGATATGTTAGTTCAATTGAATATATACCTTTCATGGATTGTTTGCAGTGTGGTTTCATCAAGTATTCAAGTGCAAATGTAAATGAAGATACCGGGACTGAACGAAATTTTGCGATATAACAATTGTCTCCTATGTGTATACCATAATGTTGCTGTAGATAAATTGGATATATACATGTGATAATGACCAGCCAGTGAAGTATCGAGGGATAACAGCAACAAAGGGGAATATAACTCGCTTTTTTATTTCGACATATAATTTATGAATGAAGACGTACGCAAGTTTTATGACGTATAGTTATTTTAATAAATGCGTGTTAAAATAAGTATTTACCAGCATATGTTTTACGTCTAAGAAATACAACTAACGCTGAGATTCGTTTCTCCATCCGCGAACAGAACCTTATTGTTTCAAATGATATACATGAACATATAATGTACATATATTTTGCATTTTTCTCCATTTTTTTAAGATAGACTGTAACTCGTGAATTATGCAAAACGGTTTCTGGATAAAGCTACGCAACTGCAAACACTTGCTTGCCGAATATTAAGACGACTTAATATCATTATCATTTACAATAACAAATCGACGAAAGTTCAATTAGGAAATCCAAATTGTAAAACCTCTTATAAATAAAGTTTTGTTGAGACCTTTAAACCATACGAAAACAGCTTCAAATAACATTTAAATTCTTGAAGTGCATTCCATACGTAAAGAAAGAGGATCTCAACATTTTAATTCTCTCTTGAAGCAGCACTCGAACGTTTTACATATAATATAATCGTTCAAAAACGGATAAAGATACATTGATCGTTTAAATAATGAAGAGTAATTTATAATTCTTCAAAAATATGATACAATGCAACAGTCCTTTAAAGTAAGGGAACAATAATATTGTCGTTCAAAAATGGAAAACAATACAAAAATCTCTTAACAGTGAATAAAGCTAAAATAGATATTCAAGCCATGGATACGGCTTTGGAAGATGATACATGCATTTGTGCTTTTGAGCTGCTAAATGCAATTAAATCAGCGGTTCAAAATAAAAGGTCAAAACGTTCTTCGAAGCTTCCAACTATAAGAATAAAGAAGCATCGCCCTAGAATGATCATCAAAGGAATTAACAGCTGGCATCCGAAGTAAGTTATCGTCAGGTTGGTTTGTACATTTAAGCTGCTTTAGTGATCAGATAAATTGTGTTTTATTTTTGATAGTACAGATTATACTTGCAATTCGATTAAATGTATCTTCCAAATTAGTTGCACTGTATTTGTAATCAAGCATTGTTTTTGTTTTCGAAAATCACTTGCTTGATCTGTTTCTGCAAATAAACTGTCAGCGAACTGTTTATAAAATAAGTGCTGTGTAACCCTAAGTACTCTTTAGAAGGTTTGTCAATATTGACGAGCGGGAAAACGACCTTTTTGAAAAAACTCAATTTCAAATCAGTGCTCTTGGCTATGGACATTATCATAAAAGTTGTAGTCTTGCGACCCGAGACTCCAGTGTGTATGCAGCCTGTGTGGTAGTTCTTCTTTCTTTATACATAAATAACGATTACGGCTTCTTCACTGAAAGGTGTATCGATCCTGGGTCTCAGAAGTATGTATAATATTTTATCGAAGAGCAGGGTCTATTGGTTTTAATATAATGTGAACCGTATATTATGGGACATGTCTAACACGGTCATAGAAAAGATTATTGATTGCAATCGGTCATGCCTGTTCCTTGAATCATTTTGATTTTAACATCGTTCAAATAACTCGTTCATAAAGGCTTGAGTGTTAATCTTATACTCCCGGTCATGAGTAAGGCCAATCTGAGGGCGAAAATCGAGAAATCTCAAAGAACAGCTACGAATTGTTCAAGAGTAAGCATAAACGTAACGATGATGCCAGAACGGAACGGTAGGCGATGGAGAAACTAAGGAATTAACAAGAGAGGTTTATGTCAAGCTTGCCACTAAGTAGGACACAAAGACTGTAGTGCGTGAACATGTCTGACGCTTGGACAGGTTTAAGGGACAGCCTCTATCTCATAGTGATCCTTGTGTGGATGAATGGACCCTTAGGGGCACCTACAGAGAGGAATCTATCTTGCTTAGAGGCCTGGATCACCAAGCTGCCCTGCATGATTTGATGTCTTCGGTAGACTCAAAGAAATTCTGGACAAGTCTTACCGATTATTTTTTTGCGCTCCAGAACCCGTTTGGAAATGGACAGACGGTCGTCCTGTTATTTCAACGATTCTTCGCATATTGTTAAAGACTTACCACTGCAATTAATCTCTTAGAACTATATTAAAAAATTACCTGATTGGACTCTTTGTTTAAATGGCGGCCTGGTCTCTGGTTGAAGTAGGACATAGGGTCGAACAGTATAAAAGCTGCAAATCTATAGAAGCTATACAGTATGTCATATCTGTCGACAAGGCCGTAGTAAAGGTCTTAAGTAGACTTGACGCAGGTGGAATGTCTTCTATAAAAGACAAACCGAGAAGTATAAGACACTTTCTCTCTAGCAGCACACGTAAGAGTGAGCACTGTGTGTATAAAGAGGAACAGTTCTTAAGTAAAAGAATAAAGAATTTGAAGATGGACCATTTGATACGAAGATGACTATTGTTGAAAGACCATAAGTAATCATAGAAATGAATGGATTTCCTGTGCACCACCTGCCAAACTTTTGGGAGCACCTTTAAAAGCAGGGATACTTGTTTCCGAAGAACCCATTACCGAGGCTGCAGGGGAAACAAAATGGTATCAAACGTCCGAAGTGATGTTTTTCGCTTGTTGAAGACACGAGAAGTTGTATGTATCAAACCATCAACATGTTGGAAAAGCATCGTATTCAAATTATGTACAAACGTTTTTAAATGACGTGGTCAAGATAATAATGGTATTATACCTGAAAGTCAGTAAGAAAGATCAATTGAACATTTCAGACACATAGAAAAGCGCAAACATCGTATGCTATGATTGAACGACATGATGCGTTTGCCAGAAACTTGCGTTTTTAAAAGACGTCTGGAAAAGGTCGATGCATCGAGCCCATTTTAAGTAGCCAACCTTAGTGATAAAGGCCCGATGGCTGTATGCAAAACAGGGCTAGGGTTTATTTCAGAGGAAAAGTGTAAGTCTCCTGGAGTCGAAATAGCTATGGTTAATGAACGAGAAATCGTCATTGGATCAACAAGCACATTTGAGGAATAGTTGAGAATACAAAACACTGCGCTACATTCAGTCGGTCAAAATATGATGTTTCACAATATACCGTATCTGGTGTTGTAATGAAATCAGACTGAATTATGACACACCGATTATGGTACTGGATATAAATATCCCCTGTCCGATATCAAAGATGCGTTAAAAATGTTTGAAAGATTCATAGTACTTCTGTTCCCTTGTGCTAGCTTTTGGGCTGCACCTCTAACGATTGAATCTTGAAGACATTCAGAAAAACTGCCTTTGGAGAAGATTCCGATGGGCTGCATGCGTACGTGCGAATGCCCTTTGGGCTTGTAATGCGTCCGCTACTTTCATGCGGATGATGAACAAACTATTTTAATATCAGAATGTTCAAACATGTATGACTATAGTTCGATTCCCATGTCACCTTGTGAGTGAAAATGACATAAATAATAATGAATGTATAAAAAATATGAAATACTTTAATATTATTAATAATATATATATTTTTTTTTATTAATATTTTCATATAAGACTCAAGAAAAAAAAATGCTGTGTTAATCCCTTTTTTATAGGTATTAGCTGTGCTTGTCATTTGAAAGTCAGGTCCCAAAATGTGTGTGTTTTTTTTTACAAAAGTCAATTATAAAAGGGTTAAAGCAATATGATTTCGGTAATAAATTAATGAAAGTAGAGTGTCGTGATTTTGATAATATTTTACTGTATGCATGCATGCACAACTACTGTGTATTTTTAGAAAAAGGGATATTTAAGCATACGTTTTCTCAATGGTCAACTTAGTTAACAACAGATTTCTAAAATGTTTTCCTTGAATAACTTGTTTATTCCGACGTCTTTGATCTGTGAACAAAATATCGAGGGATGAACGAACACCCTAAAGGCGCATGCGCGTATTCATTTAAAGGAAATTTGTTTACTGATTGAAAATATCCATCCACTTCTAGGCCATTTTGTACATCCGTTACAACTAACGTAAGTTTACGTTTGAATTTTAAAGAATTGCATACAATTTTACGTTTGTCTTAATGCATGTCTTTTACTAATGCCCAATGTAATGACCCTTTCTGTATTCTCACAAGACTTAGAAGGCTATTCTTTCAAAACCATTTATAAACATCTAAGAAAGGATATGCAGATCGCTCTGGGAAAACGTTTCTTTATGCATGTGCGTTAAGTGTCCTTCTAGATTAGCCTTAGCAGTCCGATCAATCTAATCTGGGACGACTCTTAACTCGTTTATGGAATGTTTCGTTAAAAGAAAGTCTCTTCTGAACGAAATTCTAGTCTAGGCGGAAAGTGTCATCCCTGATTAGCTTGTGCGTACAGCGCAGGCTAATATGGAACAACACTTTACGAACATGCATTAAGCCCGGTTTTCCCAGAGCGAGATTCATGTCTATTCTTTCAATACCACTGATTTGAATCTAATAAGGGATATATTTGAATACAATCGAAATGGATACTCGTTGATTCGGTGACCTATTTTACAGCCCAAAGCTACTGTTCCGAACCACGCACTGTTTTGTATATTGATTATGATCTATATTACTAGACTTTGACAAATTCGATCAATCAATTCAATTCAATAATTTAATTAGGCAAACTACTTCTTATAAGGATTTACGGAATTATTTATAACAGAGTTTCCTTTTGTAATTTGCTATAGGTTATAGGTAAGTGCACGGTGTTTATGATATTAAGAGATTAATGCGCATTAAAAGGCGTTTAATTTAAGCACTGTATATTAAAATAACCCTGTTGAAGTAGTTGAGTCTTGCATTTATCGATATTTATGTGTAGAAATATGATGTTTGTTGATTTTAATTATCGGGTTGAACCGGTTAATATGTTTGTTATTGTGCTATTTTACTATCGTTCAAAAGAAAACGTGTATGTGTCGCGTTCTGAGAAAACTGTGCATAATGCATGTGCGTAAAGTGTCGTCCCAGATTTGCCTGTGCAGTCCGCACCAGCTAATCAGGGACGACACTTTCCGCCTTAATTGGATTTTTGTTAAGAAGAGACTTCATTTAAACGAAAAATGCCATAAAAGCGGAAAGTGTCGTCCCTGATTACCCTGTGCGGACTGCACAGGCTAATCTGGGACGACACTTTACGCACATGCATTATGCCCAGTTTTCTCAAAACGCGACACATATCAGGTAGTGCTGAACAAGGAAACTATAAATGCGGTTCGACGGAAGCTATTACTTACAAATAAACTGACGCATGCAATTGTTATGAATCGGATAACAGAATAAATTATGACATCGGGAATTCAAAAGTTTAAAAAATTGTATTTGTGTCAAGGTTGTGTAACCTCTGTGCAATGACTTTGTCATCAGACTGGCTTACGGTTCTCGTTGGCTCAATTGGACCTTGCAAATGATTATTTGAAGGGTCTGTTTCAACCGATTTCTTGATATACAATATATGTTGATCGATTTGTTTAATTGATTTCCATTTTTCCGCAAACATTCAATGAGCGCCCCACGATTCTGGGATACACTCTGTAATCATAAAGGTCGGATATATCACGTGACTGCAGGGCATGCATTTACGAAGACAGTTCTAGGTGTGAAATGGAGAAAAAGGTATATAGTCGTACAACACAGTAAGTCATTATGTCACAATCATGAATATCTTTAAACCAATAATATGAAAACACTGAAAATATTATGCCAGTTTTGGTCTTCTAAATAAAAATAAAAAATTCATAAAACTTTTGATCCATCTCCATTTAATGTTTTTTACGTATCACCTCTAGCTCGATTCTAAATCTTCAATTTTAAAGTGCATTGTCTGAAGATCCTGGTTGAAGCTATGTGTCACTCGTGTGTCATTTTATTTGCTTTGTTGTATTTTGATTCGCAATTGTTATCAACAAACTGCTTCAGTGTGCAACCGAACGAGTTGGTACTAGAATGGTCATGGACGAAATAATAAGCCAATGTTTAGATTTGATTTGTATCACCGTTTTGACCTACCACCGTTTTGACCTACAACATCCATGAACAGTTATTAAGTTATAGCAGTAGGCGATATGTCGTATATATAAAAACCATTATGATGTAAAACTCATGTATAATCGTACATAAGGAACAAACGCGATGTCCTGTTGTCGTCTGCGCTCTTCGGGTGTGTCCAACTTTTAAAACTTCTGCCTGTTAAGTGGATGGACTCAGCCTTTTCAGTTCACCATTGAACCTAACTTAATATTTTCCTCTATTTCTTCGGGTATTCTTCTACGCTTACTTTGCTAGTTTTTTTTTTTCATTTCTTTCTTTCATTATTCTTATATTCTATTTTCTATATTTCTTCGTTCTTGTTTAGCGTCCTTCTCAAAGCAAACCGTAAATTATTTAAGTAAAGAAAACTCTTGCACAATACACTTGATATTTTTGTATAGATCAAAACATTCAACTGTACTGATTACGGAATACCGTTAGGGCCATCGTGGTTACACATTAAAATCCAGAGAGCGACACTGCGAGAATACGATGACGATAGTGCGACAATACGATGGCGACAGTGCGATAGTACGATGGCGACAATGCGAGAATACAATGACTACAGTGCGACAATACGATGGCGACAGTACGATATGACTATCGCATTGTCGCCATCGTACTTTCGCATTGTCGCCATCGTACTATCGCGTTGTCGCATTGTCGCCATAGTACTGTCGCGTTATCGTACTGTCGTCATCGTATTATCGCATTGTCGCCATCGTACTATCGCACTGTCGCCATCGTATTGTCGCACTGTCGTAATCGTATTCTCGCACTCTCGCACTGTCGCCCTCTGGATTTTAATGTGTAACCAAGATGGCACTAACGGTATTCCGTAACTGATAGATTTAGTTTTGAAACCTTGAAATGTAAGCATGCAGTCATTAACCCTGGATCTCTGTCAAGTATTTGGCGTTGCCGCCGTTCAAACATTGAGAATAATGATTGCATGTTTAAAGTAAATTTCACTTCTCCTTTCTAAAAAAACTTTAAATCGTTTATTAATCGTTCACAATCTTTGACCAAACCTGTGTGTAGCGCCAAGAGATTATGCATGTTCTGTTTAAATATTTGAAGCGCTTCTGTTAAAGTCAAAAGTAAATGTGAATACAGAAAATAATTGTTTAAACGAAATGAATGTAAATTGGCTATCTAATTGAAACATACATTCACAATAATTGTTTAAACAGTGACTGCGCTGAGCTTTTTTAATTATGTGACACTTGTAAGAAAAGGAACAAAAAGTTAAAGTTAAATCATACGAGTGTATTGTTCAGAAAGGAATGTTATCATAAGGAGCATATACGATTGTCTATACATGGATTCAGATGTTGAAATAGAATGGTAGGTGTATGAAATTACGTCGTTTTTTTTGGTCATATAATCACAAGTGTTATCAAATTGTATCGAATAAAGATATATGAACCGCGCTCTGTGAAAATGGGGTTTAATACATACGCATTTATGGTATTTTTCGTTTAAGGAGCCTCTTCTTAGCAGAAATCCAGTTTAGGCGGAAAGTTTCGTCCCTGATTAGCTGACAGGTACGGACTGCACGGGCTAATCTGTGACGATTCTTAACGCACATGCATTAAGCCCCATTTTCTCAGAGCGCGGAATTGTAATGATATTCAAACAGTACATGTTGCAAATAACTTTTATCATAAAAAGTATTGATGCACTGGCTTGCAAATTTGATTGAACTAAACTGTATGTGGTCTNGTTCGTTTGTGTCCGGTAAGCTTCGCAATATAAACATCGATTATGTTCGTTTGTTTCCGGTAAGCTTCGGAAGAATGTGTTGATCAGTTCCGGCAAACATATTGTGAATGTATATATTAAAGAAACGAAAGATGCATAACGTTTTAATGTTCATTTTGTTAATATCAACTATGATTTTCACTTTATAAAAATTGTTCAAATAACCGACTCTTTGTATATTATTATATAATACTATATAAAAGACGCACAGTCGGCAACAGTATTATTATAATTAGGCAAAAAAGAAGTATGCATAAATTGCAAACTCAAAAAAGACTCATTTCAATGTATGTCTTCTGAATTGAATGTCGCGTAACACCACACGTAGTGCTGCGGAAATGGCGCCGTCAGCCGTCGTTCTGCATTGTGTACAAATGTATGCAGTTCCGATGGTGTCGATGACAGACTTAAGTCCGCATCGGTAAATCTAGGACGAGACTTAACGCACATGCACCAAGCCCGGTTTTCCCAGAGACGGGGTCGTGTATAAGCGAGCGCTAAATAACACTAGTTATAATGAAGGTTTTGTTTCCGGAGAATGTTGCAGCCTAATTTGACGTATTGCTTTTTGTAATTATTAATGTACATAGTCTTCTCAGAGATGAGCTTTTAGTGTTTTAGTGATTTGTTGAAACGCATACCATAGCATACCTAAAATTAAAAATACATGATAGAATACTTGTTATATGTTGGGATTTAGTATTATATTTTTTAACAACCATAATCAAAAATAACTTCGGGCGAAAGAAATATACTCATTAATGAACTCATGTCTATTTTAAAACAACTGTGCTAAAATATGGAATTAAGCAGATATTTTGTTTTAGTGTGTATAGATTTTAATGTGTTGTGATTTCACAAATGATATGCATAACGAATGTGATCTTCAACAAAATGGGGTATTAAACGCTTAGTTTGTAAAGTATGCCACTGCGTTTGACTGCGGATGCTACAAGATTGTGACACTTGTAATTGAAAATGTCAATACTATCATTCGTCCAACAAAGTATTACAGTGATCGATTTATATTTTCAGGAGCATGTATTCCGAAGACGAAGGCAATTGTCCTGACACCATCATAGAAACAGTTGCGCGCGCAAACACGATCGCAACAGAGCATGTGCACGTTCTACCGGAAATCCGTGCGGCGCCATGTCAAATATACACCAAACGACAAGAAAATGGCGGGGCTTTAAACACAGACATTCGTTCGCCTCGAAGACAAAAGCATTCACAGTTAACACATCAAGCAAATAACACATCTAGTCAACAAACACAAGGTGAAGATAAAACTATAAATGTGCGACTTCCAGAAAACTTTCCGACCAGACCGACGCCGGTGTTACCCCAAAAAATGTCATCCAAGGATTTCGTCAAGACATGGCTGGTCCACGGATCGGATCCACAGGGGTACAATCATTTCCCGGAAATTATCCCGAATCCCATCAAGACTAGAAAAAGTAAATCAAAATCCAGATCCAGACTTGCTAAAGCCAGTATTGTGGACTAAGTATGGAGTAACAATCGGACTGCGTACATTCTGTGCATTGCTATTATTTATATGTATTTGTGAGATTATATATACGATGTTCATGCTTTAACAATAAATTAGTGAAATAAGAATTATATACATGTTTTGCTACTCGTAATTCTTTTCGGATGAGCCTAATTATAGTCGCCGATGTGTGTGTGTGTGTGGACGCCTCGTGTGGAATTCTTCTTGTTCTGTGAAAACTGGGCTAAATACATGTGCGTAATGGCGTCCCCGATAAGCCTGTGATGTCCGCGCAGGTAAATCAGGGACAACACTTTCCGCCTTAACTGGGTTTTTGTTTCGAAGAGACTTCCTTTGAACGGAAAATTCCAAAAACGCGGAAAGTGTCGTGCCTGATTATCCTGTGCGGAATGCACATGCTAATCTGGGACGACACTTTACGCACATACATTAAGCCCAGTTTTCACAGAATGAGGCTCACTTTTTTCTGGAACATAATAACACATGTTAATTGTACATTATTTATATACAACAAAACGACATGATTTTCGTTTTTAATATGAATAGTATGGTTTAATAAATCAATATATTACCTTCTTCACAAAAATAAAGACTAATTCCCTTCTAGACCATTTGCTTTTCTCAAACATGTTTATAACATAGATTTTGGCATGCAAAATACAGGTTAGTTTGGCAAAGATTTTCTATGAATTAACCATAACCAAATGCTGTAAAAATGTGTGGCAGTTATCGTAAGTTAATACATGTATTTATAAATCACATGCAGGCAGCAATCGTATAAGCCTTCGACGAAAGTACATGGCTGTCTCAAACAAGCAAATATGTGTGTAAAATCACATCTTTGGGTAATTCATCATGTTGATTATTATTGTACCTCGTTTTGGGAAAACATGGCTTAATGCATGTACGCAAAGTGTCGTCTAAGATTAGCCTTGCAGTATGCATAGGCTAATCAGGAGCGACACTTGCTGCCTAAACTGAATTTTGCTAAGAAATAACTTCCTTAAAACGAAAAATGCCATTAGAGCTTTTTTCAAGACCAAGGTTTAATTTGATCTTACTAAAATGCAATGGCCAATCATTTCAATTTATAAACAAGAGCACATTAACATGGTATTATGCAACATTGTGACTTAATATTTGCTTAAAATTGCTTATATTATAATTTGCATCACAAAATACCCCAATTAAACACAATGATAAAACATGACGCATCTGATTATTATGATTTAAGAAAATAATTTTTGAAACTAACAACACATAAATATATTAGAACGATAGCATGAACGCATGAACAGTGACAATTAATTTTAGTCAAACCATAGATCAAATGAGACTGGTTTTGTTTCAATATTACAGCAGGAAATTATGACATAAACCAACAACATAGGTACCAATAGTTACACATTATAAAATGTGATGCTTTTGATATTTATTCCAGTTGATAAATTTTAATACACAACCTAATGTTTAAGCAAAATCTATCATAATGCAAAAGCAAAGGTATTAACTGATCATATTAAAAAAACAAGATGTGTTTGTGAAACACTATGTCCACTTTTGAGCGATTTTGACCCATAAATTTGACCTTTGACCTTGAAGGATGACCTTGACCTTTCACCACTCAAAATGTGCAGCTCCATGAGATACACATGCATGCCAAATATCAAGTTGCTATCTTCAATATTGAAAAAGTTATGGCCAATGTTAAAGTTGGCGCAAACAGACCAACAAACAGACCAACAGACAGGGCAAAAACAATATGTCCAACAAACCAACAGACAGGGCAAAAACAATATGTCCCCCAGTATATACTGGTGGACATAAAAAGTAAAAGAATATTTGCAAAATCTTGTAATATCAAAGCCAAATTTATATCATTAAGGAATTTTTTTATTTTTTTTTATCAGTCTTTAAACTTGATCTATGGTTCGAGAGCCCCAATACCCTGAATGACATGTATATGTGGCAAGAAAATATACACAGAAAATATAATATACATGTAATCAATTCCCTCAACGTGCATGTAAATAGGTTATTATATGGTTCACATGTTATATATATACATTTGCATTTACAATACTCAATATAACATTTGACTATTGACAATTTAATCATAAACATTGCAAACATTAAATGACAATGGGTCGCATATATCTGTAATTTTACTTGCATTTAACAATGCAGATTTGAAAATACAGTAAAATACATTTATATAAATTGTATAACATGTATTTCTATATTCTCACGATACATTATGTTACACAAACAATATATTTGACTGTCACACATACCTAGAAGTGATTTTACTATGTGGATCAATGCTTTCATAGCATTTTGTTCGTGCACCTTACACACATTTAATTGCTCAATATCTTAATATATAATTGCGTAGCAATCAAGCCAAGAAGTATCTGAATATTAAATTAACATCACCTTTTTAAATGAAGACTTCAATGTTTGGCTTTTGGGTACCGTAATTGAATGAAAAGCAACTTAATCGTTTAACAAGTATTTTTTGGCATTAATGTGTAAAAAAATTCTTTATTTAAATGAATTAAAATGTTTCATCATAATGCATATTGACTATGATACTGATAATAAGTGGGAAAATGAACCTTACTACTGTATCTCTTAAAGGTTACACTGTAACCAGTATAACATCTGTAACCAATATAATATTTAACAATTAAATGTTTTGTATATGATGAAAGAAATGGTTAATCCAATCACTATATACAATACAAGCACAAAATACCTGATGAGGACATTTTACAGTGTTTTTTTTTGTAAAGCAACATCCCATGTACAGTTAAGAATACCATATAATTTACAAATACCCCCACCAAAGTGCTTAACTACAGACTGCACTGCTCACACGTTCAACACACATAATTACAATAACTTAAAACATAATACATTAATTAAAACTAAGATGGTCCAACATGGGGGATTCAATACATAAAATTAAATGCATTTCAGATGCACTCTGATAAAACGGCGCCTAATGCATGTGTCTAGTGTTGCCTGAAATAGCCTGTGCATTCATTACAGGCTAATTAGGGACAACATTTTCAACCTAAACTGAATTTTCATTAAGAAAAGACTTCCTTTTAACAAAAAATACCATAAAAGCGGATATTTTGTCCCTGGTTAGCCTGTGCAGACTACACAGGGGAATCTGGGACGACACTTTACGCACATGCATTAAGCCCCGTTTTCCGAGAGTGTGGCTATAATGCATTTAGGCTCCTCTATACCTCATATAAAATCTATGACCACTTTATACAAGGTCTGACAAGCCAATACTAATACAGAGATCTACGGGAGACATTATGACAGACGCTCGGACACAACCGAATATGGTCTGGCAGCCAATAAACATTTAACACACCACTGTACAATTATTGAATATCATATTATAATTGTATGCATATACACCCATTACATTCACATATAAATAGATCATAAAAATTATTTATATTTATCAGACAGTTGCAATACTGAAATGTATACTAAAGTCTTGTGAATGTTCTAAAAAGAATTATATATGCCTTACCACTTAATTAAAGTTAACCCTTTGCATTCTGGGAAATTTGTCGTCTGCTAAAATGTTGTCTGCTGAATTTCTAAAATAAGCATTTTCTTCGATTTTTTTTTTCAAAGAATACTATCAGAATAGCAAACAGTTTGGATCCTGATGAGACGCCACGTTCTGTGGCGTCTCATCTGGATCCAAACTGTTTGCAAAGGCCTTCAAAATCCGGTAATTGAATACAGTACTATATTCAAATACAGTAAGGAAGGAGCATACAATGAGCTGTCTCATGCAATGAGGGGCCTTATGCAATGTGCGACAAAAGTAGCTCCAGACCAGTAGCTACACAGACTGCATATGCCATAAGACAAATTTTTCGCATGGTGTGGCTCATTTGCACAAACAAAAGTTCCTCAGAACACATATAAACTTCAACAAAGACCTTAACAAATTTTGACAAAACACACCTTGCAATAATAATAACATAACAATCATTCAAACAAAAAAACAAAACAAAAACAATTGTATTTTGTATTTCTCATTTTGAGCCATTTTCAGCTTCTTTTCCCTTATGTAATAAGTATATGAGAAACTGATTAACAAAAAAACTTTGCATTTTCACCAACGTATCAATTATTAACTACCGCAAACTTGCATCCAGACATAAAGTAACAGACTTGACTTTCGCAGCGAAGAGTTTTAGTTTTGACAAACATGTGATGTATGTACACTGAAAAACCAGACAAAAGCAGCATCGTACAAGAATGGGTCTTAACCCATATGCTGCTAGCTTTTCGCGCAGTCTTGTAAGCAGCTACCCTGTTGGCCCGTGAGACAATGCAACCTTGCTTACTTTATAACGGGACAGTTTGCAGATTGGTCAGTATCTACCCGGTTGCATTAGACCCAGTTTTGCATTGCTAGGCATTGCATGACTCAAAAACGAAGTATACTATCCCAGTGAGGAGTGGACTCATTCTGAGGTAAAGGTCTTGCAATACCTTGTGATATTGTGCAGCTCAATATTCTTTGTATCAAAAATATATATTCACCGATGATCATGATAATGGCTGGAATGTTGTATAAGCACATGCAAGGAAACAATGGTGTGAAATGTAGTTCCAAACAAAAGAATGCTCCTTTCCAAAATCATGAAATTGAAGAACTAAAATTACAACAGTCTATTGCAGCCGACTCACTTGAAGCAAAACAAACATACATGCCTCTAAAAAAAGAAACAGTCTTCATTCAAGGCAAGTTTATGGTCAAATTTAGCTAGGGTCCATTACATTTGAAATGTGTCATGTAAATACAGTTTACAGATAAATATAAATCTTAATTGGTGCTAAACTTTCATCAGTGTAAATTCTGGTCATAAATAAACAGTATTACAATAAACAACAAAACAGTAACAAGATTAAACCAGGTTGAGCCATTGAACAACTTTGTAACTAGACATTGATAATATTCCTCCAAATGTTTAAACATAACGATAATTTTAAGAATACTTGATATTTCCTTTGTTTAAAGCTGAACATTACTTCAGAGCTTTAGGCAAATCTAAACTGTGTTATTGCTTGGTGTTCAACATTTCAGTGTACTTCAAACAAATACTGCTTATTTTCCCTAAGTACTTATTAAACACCATAAACGTATCTCCTACCTTCATTAAGGTCTAAAATATGTCCATACAATCACAAAGAACTTTAGCAATATTTCCAATGTAAATTGAGTAAGTTTCAGGTGTAAGGACCAAGTGTATAGTATTGTGAAAAGGATAAGGAACAACCCAACTAATGGCACCAGATGTGTTAATTGGTGATTTGACATCCAAATTTGAATTGTCTAATGGCAATTTCTCATAATTGACTTTGATACATCATAATTACTCTTCACAGATTCCTTTCATTTTATTTACATTTCTCAACATACAATTAATAAGTATTAAAACAGCTGTTATTATTCCTTTTATGGTACTAAAAGACTTAAGTGACAGAGGAGTTAATTATTATCAAATAACATTATTGAGTCCTGGGAAACCACAGTGTACACACTGACAGTTTTATCTTGTAAGACATGCAAGAACACAACATATGATACAAGATGCCATAGGCATAACACAAATGACAAGTACAAAAAGACAGCTGAGCACAACAATGTCTAGTAATTGCCATAGAACAGTTCTTGAACATCACATGGCTGCTTATTGCTCTTAGAACCACTTCTGACTTTAAAAGGACCAAACTCTAGTCACGCCCCTTTAAAAAATAAAGCCAGTCATCCACGCAATATAGATTTTAAAACTTTACTCTTTCCAGGATTAAATTGGTTAATTACTTGATAAGATGAAAAATCACCCTCATTGTCGTTTGTTTTTATATCACACTTTGTGCAAAGCGACTACCCCCAATTTTAAAAAGTGGTTTTGGGCTGATTAAATTTGCAACAACCAATACTCCCAAAGTGCTAAATGTCCATCTACATAACAAAACAAAATTCCCCAAAACTTGCATTTTATGTTGAGCTGACAAGGTTATGAAAACACAGAAAAAACCACCCGATGATTTGTAAAAGTAATGCCCTAACAGCCTGAGATGACTAGAAGAATAGAACAAGAGATCTGTTCATTGCACGGGAAGGAAATGTCATGGGTGTGCAATAACAAGAAGACATGGTGCAAACAAAGACAAATTCTTGAATTACTTACTTTGCAAATGAACAAAAAACTGAGGCTTAAAAGAGAAAAAACTTTAAATCATATTGCTTTTTAAGTCTATATAAAAAATTTGACCTCCCAGGGTGGCCAGTGTTGCACAACTTTATATCATTAGGAACAGTGCATGTAAGTTTGAATGTTGTACATTGAACAGTGAAGGAGAATTTCCAAGACATATACATGTATATAGACAGTGATTTTTTTTTCTGCGAGTCCTGCGTCGTTGACTCACAAAAACCTCTGGGGATGCAAAGTTTCGAATTATGCGAGTCCCAAAAATGCATTGAAATTTCTAAAAAAAAAATATTTATAGTTTAATATTTGGACTCGTTCTTTCAATTCGGGGACTCATAGATTTGCAAGCTATCGAGTCCAGGGACTCAGATGAGAAAATTTGTAAAAATATCACTGTATAGACATACAAGTTAATTCCAGTATATCATCTTTACTTCATAGTTGGGCTATAAATACATGTAAGTATCACACGTGTGACCCTGTTATACAATCCTTAACTCGTGAATATTGCAAATTCAAACTTAAACTGTAATCAATTTGAAATCATATTTTAGCAGAAACAACAAAACAAAAGACATAAATCAACATGTGATTATACATGTACATAACCGTAGGTAAGACCTTAAACAATCAACCCTTAACACGCAACCAACAAAGTCCCAGCAAAGAAGATCTTTACCTGCCTAATTAAAAGAAAAGCTATTCGTTTTGTGATTTCATATTACCACAATTCGGCCAAGCTTTTACCAATCAATATTTACAGTGAACAGAAAACACACACGTTCATAAAGCTCTCATGCTTTTCTTCTGTACAATAACAAGTGACATACAAAGACAGTCCTTTTTTATTTAAACAAAGGACAAAACTTGCCAAGGAACGTCACTGACTTGAGGTTAATGGAATATCAAGCACCGTATTTAAGCATGTCCCCGTATTATCGGTACATGTAATGCCAGCCCACACACTTAAAACCTGTGACCCAAGCCATCTGTGACCCATTTCACACAACACTCGTCATCATCACCATAAATCAATTTCAAATTATCTTCACAGATTAACATTATAATAAACCGAGCACTCATTCTTAACCATTCACACTTTTCCAGTAGTCCTTTACACAACATGTGCCTGACACCTGATATAGCACCAGTAAAATACTAATCTACAAATGCTTTTTTANGGTCATAACTCTGTGAAAAATCATCTGACTAAAACCCGCTGATAATATGCACATCTCCTCTTAGTAGTGAAGCTTCCCATAAAGTTTCATTGAATTTCGGTCATTAGTTGCTGAGAAATAGCCCGGACAAGAATTGCACTAAATGTACAGTTAATGTAAAATTTCAAAGGGCCATAACTCTGTGAAAAATCATCCGACCAGAACGGGCTGATAATATGCACATCTCCTCTTGGTAGTGAAGCTTCCCATAAAGTTTAATTGAATTCCAGTCATTAATTGGTGAGAAATAGCCCGGACAAAAATTGTGCATGGACGGACGCACGCAGGGACGGACAGACAGACGAAGGGGAGACTATATGCTCCCCCCAAAAATTTTGGGGGAGCATAAAAAATATTCATATTCATGGATAAACTGTCAATTCAAAATACAATTAATAATAAAGAAACAATGTATTTCAATTATTCTGTTTATGAATACCATTATATTTTTTATCTTGTACAATATAGGAGATTATGTTTGTAAAAATCTATTGACGGCCTCAAAATAAATCAGCCTAGAAAATTCTCCATATATTTTTACCCATACTTGAAGGCAAGTTACTTAACATCATCTATAACAATCTACCTTTGAGTACATGTCCCACAGTGTGCCATCCGTTAAAACAGTAGACTTGCCACCCTTTCTCGAATTCTTGCATTGAAATGCTTCCAGCAAAACGCCAGAATGAAAAGCAGCCAGTTTATGGTCTAAATATATCACAAAGTCAAGTCAAAACTGGACCCAATCTTCAGACAAATGTCTGCCTGAATTCTCGTAAATTATAAAAATAAATATAATATACAAGTCCGGAATTGCATGGTGGACTAGTCGGCTCTTCTGGCCTTCTTCTTTTTACTCTTTGGTTTGGCTTCCGTCCAGGACTCTAAAATAGAGAACACACAACAAGTAAGACATTTTGTTACAGATTTTTGTAATTACATTTTGTATTGTACCTCATATATTCATCATATATAATCAAATGTTTGATGTTTGAATGCATGGGTATCTAACTAAAGTATAAGACTAAATAAATTAAAGTTTCACAAAAAACGGCACATATTGTGAGCATCGCCCTGGGAAAATGGGGTTTAATGCATGTGAGAAAAGTGTCATCCCAGATAAGCCTGTGCAGTCTACATAGGCTCATCAGGGATAATATTTTCAACATACACTGGATTTTTGCTAAAATGACAAATCCTTCAAACGTAAAAAAAATCCATAAAAGCAGAGAGTGTTGTCAATGATTAGCCTGAGCACACTGCAAAAAAACTTCTGTCAAAGTGAAAAAGACCGTATTTTTTGTACCCCAATTGGGATCTCTTGTATTTTTAGAATGCACACATGTGACATTTGCTTTGTTTAAATAACATAATGGATAAAAACCCAGGATACTTAGGGCAAAGTTTCAATGATAAATTCGCACATTAACGAAAAAAGGCTCAAAATATACAGATATTTTGTACAGGCTAATCAGGGACGACACTTTCTTTCTTTCTTTAAGACTTCATTCAAACAAAATATTCCAAAAAAGTTCCAAAAAGACTGCACAGGCTTATTTGGGATGACCCTTTACGCACATGCATTAAACCCCATTTCCTCAGAGTGTGGCTCATTTGTTAACCTTATAAAGCAGGCATGGCAAATTGTTAGACATAAATCAGGAATAATCTGTTTGCTTGCATTTGCCATTCTTGACATCAAAGCTGTAATATAATACAATCTGTTACCTAATCTCTCTGGCAACAAACACAATCCTATTACATATCATGGCCATTCTTAATCCCAATATGAAATTTGCTTAACCCTTTGGCACTTAGAAGCAAAATGAAAATGGCTATTTGCAACCAGTATAAAACCAGAACAGCCTGCGAGTAACTTGCAGTCTGTTCAGGTTTTATGCTGTTTGCTGCTCATCAGTATCTTAAAAATGGAAAAGAAGCCTTTAACCCTTTGAGCGCTGGAAACGGATTTTGAAGGCCTTTGCAAACAGTTTGGATTTAGATGAGACTCCACAGAACGTGGCGTCTCATCTGGATCCAAACTGTTTGCTATTCTGATAGTATTCTTTGAAAAAAATTCAAAGAAAATGCTAATTTAAAAAATTTAGCAGACAACATTTTAGCAGACGACAAATTTCCCAGCATGCAAAGGGTTAATTTAATTTGATTTTCTAAGGGACCACAAACATGTCAAAGTGTGGCAAAGAGAGGTAAAGAATTAAGGCAAGTGTGTGATGCAAAACAAATAAGACATCAACATTTCTAGTCATTTGTTCATGTTTACAGTTTGGTCATTGTTTATTAGTTTAAATTATTTTTAACTATTTAGAAAACAAACTATCATAAGGTTTTTTGAAGTCAAATTTTTATCAAACTCACTGCAACATGTGATCAAATTTTCTCCACCTTTAGAGCTAACCACTCAAAACTTAAATCACCATTGAAGCTTAGATCTACAATTTTTACATTTTTGATAAAAAATATTTATTATAAATATAACGTAACATAATATTTAACAGTGTTTATTCTACATAACTAACGCTGGAAAAATAGCATTTTTTTTTTATTCTACAACCACTTTTATGTAATTTATATTCAAAGTTAACACGCTGTAGACATTACTGGCCATTAAAAGACTGTTAACAAATGCATACTGCCATGAATTTTGACAGAGAAATAATGAAAAGAGAAATAACACAAAGACGTCATGCCAACTGCTAACCTGCTATGGCCCCCATTTCATCAAAACTCGGGGCAGATTGTCCCCCATTAAAGGCCGGGTCATCAGAGGGGCTGGCTGGCCTGGCCTGTGTATCCGCTGCAGGGGACTCTGAAAAGGGGACAAGACAAGGTTAATACATCGATGGACACCCTGTTTGCTTAAATATGATATTCTTCTAGACAGTGATCAATAATATGGGATTCAGTTAACATTTTTACAAAACGTTTTTGTCATAAATTATTAATCCTTCATTTGATTGGGTCCAAGCCCACATCAAAATTCAATTTGGGAGTTTTGAAAAGCATGACAGCAAACAGTACCTGCAGCTTGATGTTTCTTTGAGACAGTGTAGACAAATTCAGCAGCAACACCTGCCACACCCTCTTGTGGCTTCTGATGGAACAAAACACACAGTATTAAGAAACATTAAATTGAGGCAAATTTGAATTGATCGAATGTGTGTCATTTGTTGTTCCGGGTCATTTATATAGGGTCTATATAGGGTCTATATAGGGTCTATATAGGGTCTATATAGGGTCTATAAAGGGTCTATATAGGGTCTATATAGGGTCTATA
>VMBQ01007776.1:0-42322 GCA_007657795.1 Dreissena rostriformis | reverse complement strand
ATTTCAAATGACATTGCTTCTTTAGCCGTTGCAATCAAGAAGAAGTCCTGTCCATCAGGAAAGATAGGACCAGTTTGTGACTAGAAACATCCCTGCAAACCTGGATAAACAAGAAAGTGTTGCCGATATGTAACATGTCCATTCGTCCATTTTACGTCAAATAAACCGAATGCACAGGCTCATACACTAATAAGCATAATCCATTAATTTGGTAAATCTATAACGTGTATTTTTAATCAATGTATACAGTTGCATCTCTGACTGAAACAACTCAAACAGTTTTAACTCTGTTTATTCAATGACTTTGACTAACAATTGATTACTATTTGCAGATTGTTTTTGAATTATTCAATTATTGATTTAAACATGATATCGCTTTCATGCCCATTACAGTTGTACTTGGTTCAAACAGACGTTTTCTTTTCTTAAACATTTTCATTTCAAGTTATGTAGCTTTTTATTCACCTGCTTAAATACCATTAGTATTGTTAGTTTGCATGTTGATATATAATATAGTTCCTGTAACAAAACATTCAAATTGCTTGACATGGTACTGGTAAAATCTTAAATAGCGGTAGATAAAATCCATGCATAAAAGTATACAGACAAACAAACATTTCATACAGACACACACAAACACGAATGATATGATTTGATAGAAACAGAAAATTGAACTTTTGAGGAATATGACATAAATAACGACCTCCCTCTTGCATGCCCTGGATTAAAATTTTGCACAGAGAGTCGTGTCTGGTGACGTGCCAAAACCGTGCTGCTGTCATGTTCCGGTCGTACAAGTTGGTCCTTTGCTCTATGTGGAAGATGCGGTGCAGTCATCGCCGACACGTGTGTTAAGAGGCCTGTACACTGCGTTGTGTGTCCGCGTGTTGTTCCCACGTCTCGAAGCCGCTCAGTAGGATGAGGACTACGAGGGACTTGTTGAGCCTGCGCTTGTTGGGTAAGCTGATGGAACTGCTAGTCCAAAACCTGCTCAGTCTTGTCATCGCTGATGTCGCCACGTTAATTCTTATTCGGACCATCCCTGGACAGGGTTGCTTCAAAGTATTTGAAGCTGGGCACTTCTTCCAGCGTCTCGCCGTGCATGGTGATGTCTGCAGTGGTGTTGTGCGTTCTGTTCACCATGATCTTCGACTTTCCCGTGCTGACTTCCTCCCTTATGCTCTTGCTCTTTCATATAGTCTGTTGGTGAGTTCTTCGACTTCACATATAGATACAGACAAAAAACCTGCAAATATCGATGCAGAGTAAAGCTACCGCCGTGGTGAAAAAAATGTGCATATGGGCATCCGAATTTGCTAAACGATGATGATAATCCGACGGTACGATGATGATATCGCGACATTATGATTACGATACGCTAATTGTTGACGATAATGCGAGAACACGATGACGATAACGCAAATGTTAAAAGATGATGATAGCGGGAAATTATCTCGCATTATCATTATCTCGTGCCGTAGCATCGTATCTTTGAAATTATTGTTTTATATCCCATATTCCTACTATAGCGTAATCGACATGGTACGGTCATGATTTTGCCTCCTCATCATCGCACTGCTGCGTATATGCGTTAAAATCATTTCATGCATAGACGTTAGCCGCAGCGGGTCTCCGTACGTTTGTTCTGTGCGCGACAGTCCGACGAAGTATATAATTTAAGCACTTCTTAAAATCAATACTGTACTAAATTATGCTTCGGGAAAAGATTCAATAGACGTTCCCATAATAAAACTTATTTTCAAACTCGCATATGTAAATATTAAGTCTTCATTCAAAGCTTTATTATACAATTTTATGCAAATAATTACCTTTATAGCTCATACACGTTTAAGATAAGATAGCATACACTGTTTATGAATGTATCGATATATAATCTTTTTGATAGTGTTCATTTTAAGATAACTGTATCACCGGCGTTTCAATTCGAGTCATCGCATACAGCCGATATCAACAATCTGTACATGCGAACATATTAAATCATATACACATACAGATAACATTCATATAAATTTGCAGTTTTACTTATGCAGTGCAACAGGTATCATATGCTAACGGTATGTACGACTTATTTAGTTGTCTTGTCGAAAAAAAACAATAACTCATGCAATACTAAATTAATTTAAGGAGTTTTTGCATGTAAAACAATGCATTTATTTGATTTATTTCAGAATGCGCGATTGAGATTGTAACAACTATGGACAGTCTTGACGACCAAATTCTGACGCTTCCGGAAGACGTCATTATACCTATTTTCCAACTACTTCCCCAGTTTGAGATTCTTCACAACGTTCGTTTGACATGCAAATCATGGAACCATTATTCGCGAGATGGAATATTATGGCGACGTATTCGAGCTCAAGACTTCTTACGAGCCAGCTTCAGAATTGAGAATTTTGTTAGATTTCTTTGCGATATATCACACTCAGTAGAAGAATTAGAACTCGGCGATGAACAGTTATACAATTTGCAGGAGAAGCACGTTTTTTTTCCAAGGCTAAGGAGGTTGAAGTTATATGATAAAAAAGGATTGTTTACACAATATAAAGATCAATTGGCAGATAAGTCCCTAAAAGCGATAACAAGGATGTACCCAGCGTTGGAAGTATTACATTTGAACTATTGCAAATCTGACATCGATGCGATATGCTTTCCTAAAGATCTCAAAGAGCTCGTAGTTGCTAACTGGGGCGTGAGAAACAATCTCAATTATAAACCCTCAAGATATGTTGGAGAACATTTTAAGAACCTTACACATCTTGGTTTGCGCTGGTGTAAGCTTAATAATCTGACTGTGCTGGCATTGCTCAGTTGGCTAACGTGTTTGGAATCAGTAGATGTATCATATACAAAGTATGATCACGATCTTATGGATTACAAAGAGATCCCCGATCACGATCTTATGGATGACAAAGAGATCCCCGATATACCCTGCTCCAAGAGAATACAGAAAGTTGCCTTGCGTCATACTAACCTTATCTTCTTTCTGCATGTTTTTACATACATTTTAGAATCAGCTCATGAAAGTATTCGTTATATTGACATTTCTAACAAGAGGCAGAGGAGCCTCATATACCCACTACATAAAATTGCAGAAAAGTGTAAACAACTAGACACACTAATCATCGGTGACTATGCTAAAGATATGAAATGCAAGATTACTGCATACGATTCGGATTTGTCTGGTCCAGATAAGAACGACATCAACAGAGGAATCAGAGATGTTGCCTCTAACAACCAACACCTGTCTACTATTAAACTGAATTTCCTTACATATGTAATAGACGATGAGACTGTTTCACACGTATTTCAAAATTGTTCAAAACTACAGTGGATTGAAGTAGTTGGATGTGAAAGTCTTTCGGACGACACATTAGGCAAAATTGTCAACGCAGAAAGGTTACATGTGATGAAGATATCAAAATGCAAATACTTGACGTCAACAGGTATTGGCCATGCATTGGAAAGATGCAGTCGACTAAGGACATTGCATGTAAAAGGTTTTGGGACAATCGAACTTATTTTAGACACGCAGAGCTTTCGATTTATGAACTGCTTGACGACTTTGAGTCTCGCAAACTGCTACAAGCTTTCTGATGACTGTCTCGACCAAATCGCAAAACGTTGCCCAATCTTGCGTAGCATAAACCTAACATGCTGTTGCAGCATTACGGATGTCGGCTTCGTTCAATTTGTCGAGCAATGTGCAAGCGTCACAGAAATAATTCTCGATGACAATGAAGTTAACAAGATCGGTTTGACCGACCGTGCATTCGCCGCAGTAGCTAACTGCCAGAGCAATTTAGAACGTTTATATTTAGGCAGTTTCAGTAAAATCACGTACGAAGCTATACACGAGCTGATTTGCATATGTCCCAAACTAACCGACATTTTGTTTTACGACACAGATGAAGAATGGGAATTTAATGTCGTAATAACGGCTTCGAAACTTGACATGACTCAGGCCGCAACACTGGAATTCAGGAAAAATCTACGACGGAAATTAGAAAACCTGCAACGTAATGTTTTTTCTCCTCGCAAATTGAAATTGGTTTCTGCAATTCGAGTGCACAGGGACTGTTATAGCCGCAGATACAAAGAGAAATTGTTCATGGACTTTGACAGGGCGTGTCTTGAATCATATCAAGTGGCTAATAGATCTCTGCTGAATTACAATGGTGATAATTAATCGATG
Organism: Dreissena rostriformis; assembly: GCA_007657795.1. Classification (NCBI taxonomy): domain Eukaryota; kingdom Metazoa; phylum Mollusca; class Bivalvia; order Myida; family Dreissenidae; genus Dreissena; species Dreissena rostriformis. The sequence goes on along the minus strand of VMBQ01007776.1, from coordinate 38,109 downwards.
TCCAAGCTCCGGGTTCCATTTCACTACGTCAACGCCGTATCGGAAGAGAGACGTTAGTAACTTGGTTCATTAAAATGTATAATTTAATTCGATCGCGGGTATAAATATATATCCGTAACTTCAGAAATTAGCATCACGTCGACGAATTGGTATTATTTAATTATACTGATAAGTATGTATTGATCCACTGCGTATCATATTTATTTTTTTTTATTTTTTTTTTATAGCTTAACATATATAATGATTCCGGTGTCATACCACTGCATACTTTGCAGATGGGATTACAACTAAGTTTCATTTAAATGTACCATCTTTACATTAGTATTGTTATTGTTTCGGATACGCAGTTCGGATTAAGGACAGGTTATTCCACTGTTGATGCTATGTATATATTGATATCGTTTTAATAGTATATACCGCAATGCATTATGATTGAACATGTTTAAGTATCGTATACAATTCACATTGCTTAGGCCATTGCAGGATATATATGCGAATGTTAAGTCACGTGTTAAATCATGTTCATTTTATTCAGATTATTTTAGATGTGCGGTTGGACTAAGGGGAGAGGACGTAATGTCGCCGATTGTGTTTTCCTTATTTGTTGCAGATCTCGAATTTAACCTACAAGATAACATTAACCGTGGTTTAATCTAGATGATATTACGTTGAGTTTACTTTATTTGCTGATGACATATCTATTTTAGGAAAGTCAGATTGCTTACGTCCAATCACATTAGATAACTTATATGTATATAACTATTATAGTGCGCTTAATGTTACACTGCAAACACGAAAATAATTGTATTTCGGAAGTGGGTAGATTGAAAGAAAACGAATCTGGGCATAAAATGGTACTGATATTGAAGTGGTTGGTAACTTTAATTGTTTATGCACATTGTTGAATTATGCTGGAAGTTTTTAATTAACCCAGGAACATTTGGTTGGTAAAGCCCTCAAGGCCATAAGTAAATTATTGTTTAAATGTAATGACTTTGACCAAAAACCATCAATACGCCGTCAGTTGTTTAACTTTTTTGCTGGTTCTTTATACAATTTTAAAAGTAAGTGGTTTCACAAAGTTAGATTATACGGAAAGCATTTACAATTTTGAAAACGTTGGCTACATGTTAAAATAAACACAGGTAATGTTGCTGTTTATGGAGAATTCGCGTTTTTTGGTTTTTGTAAATTTAAGATTCTGTTTACACCCGTTGAGAATCTACAGTGGCAGAAATGCCCAGAATAATATTCCACAGAATGAACGTTATTGTTAACGTTGTTATGTTTTTTGTTGTTGTAAGAAAAGGAATACCATTGTATATACATATGGCGCTGAAACTGATTTAAATTAAAGGTATATAAACCCGATATTTAATATTAAACCATCTGTATGTTAAGTCAATAAGGTATTCGTTTCATGTGACAAATCAGTAATTCAGATGTATGACTTTCATGAAAAAATATCAAAGAAGCTTTTGCTATAAGCAATACGAGCCTACATAATACTGTTTAATACATTGCATTACCGCTTCTATAGAATGTTTGTGTTCTTGCCATCGATTATGTCTATTTATATTTTCAAATGATTATTGTATGTTATACAATATGATGTTGTTATATTTATTAATGTGACTGAAAATAATGTGTATATTTAAGTATGAAGACGATGTACTGTTGTATAAGTCTGCATAAATTGTCTTAATTGTAGAAATACTAGAGAAAAACTCTTTTGAACAATTTTATATTAAATGATCATAAAGATCAATGATCGGGAGCGAATGCAAACAATTACAAGGATGTTATAAAGAACATACTTAATAATATTCATCAAATTGAAAAACAGATTTACAAAAACCATGAATCCCAATGGCCTTACTTTATTCTGCATGCAATCAATCAATCAAACATAGTGCCACATTTTTATCAAACACAATACAAGTCCAAACAATGTAATCACAATGAAACATGAACTCAATTACTGTCAGAGTCACTATAAGAGCCAAAGATTTCCTCCTCATCCTTCTTCCCTCTGTCCGCCTCACTCTCGCTGGCACTTCTACTGCGGCTTGCGCTGCATGACCTTGATCTACTTGCCGATCGGCTGCAGATCCCGCAGCGACTGCGCGATCTCGACCGCGACGTTGACCTAGAACCACATCTGCTTCTACTTTTGCTTCTTCTAGCACTTTGGGAACCACTTTTAGATTGACCTGCTGGGACTACGACTTCCACTTTTGAACCTTGACCTACGTCTAGACAGTGACATTGAACTCGAGCGTGATCTACTTCTACTTCTAGTCTAACTTCTCAATCGAGATCTGGATCGGCGCGGGCTTTTACTACTGGAGCGAGATCGCGACCTTGACCCACTTATGCTTTGGGAACTCGAAGTTGAACGTGACCTTTACCTTAGACCACCCTCGCTTTTTGGACTTTGAAACTCATCATTTGAAAATGAATACATGTAATAGTATCATTATGTATGAAAAGTATGTAGGAAAATGTTAACCTGACACTGACCTTAATGAGGAATATATAGTAAAGTACTGCTATTATGAGTACATGAGTATGTTTACTAGAATCAGGTTAAATAGATTTACAATTTAAGTCTGCCATGTACTCTAATAAATTTAACGAGTATACGGGTAACATTTGTGAACCACAAACAATATCAAATGATGATAACACATACACAATCTTATACGAATAACACACACGTTTTACATGCTCATGATACAAACCATTGTTAGTGTTCTTAATGAATTCTTTTTCCTCTTCGTCTTCCTCCTTCTCCGCTTGGGCTGGTTCCGGCATGGTAAAATACATTCTTATAGTGCACACGTACGATTTGCAACAATGGAAACAAAATGGTTTTATCTATCAACCTAGAAAGGCATATTCATATTCCATACAGGTTCTTACATGTAAATAAATTCACAATAACTTTGACCCATGTAAACACTTAACATATGTGTGGTCCTTAATTCGCAAACCCCCAAACACTGGTCATTAAGATTCCCGTTACTTTCAAATAAGATATTAGACACGCAAACAAAGTTTATTTAAAACTCAACATTTTCGCGCCAGTTATGTGTTCCTTGTCTATAGAGTACAGTAAGTATATTGTTTGAATTACCAATTTTTTATGACAGAAGTTTATTGTAACACTTAAATATTCAGGATCGTGTTTGAATTACCAGATTATTAAGACAAAAGTTTATCTTAACATTTAAATATTCAGCTTTTTCTTTGAATTACCAGTTTGTAATGAAAGTAGTTTATCTTAACAATTAAACATTCAGCATCGTAATTAAAGTTCCTTTTTTTAATGACAGAAGTATATCTAAAATTTAACTATTCAACATCATGTTTGAAATACCAGTTGGTTAAGACAAAAGTTTATATTTACATTTAAATATTTAGCTTTGTGTTTGAATTACCAGTTTGTTATGACAGAAATTTATCTTCACATTTAAATATTCAGCATCGTGTTTGAATTGCCAGTTTGTTATGACAGATTTATTTTAACATTAAAATATTCATCATTGTGTTTAATTACCAGTTTGTTATTACAGAAGTTTATTTAACAATTAAATTTCCGGACCTTGTTTGAATTACCAGTTTGTTATGACAGAAGTTTATCTAAACATTTAAATATTCGGCAAATTTGATCTAACGACAATATACAATTCTTAGTATGCATTACTCCATGTCATATATGAGTCCATAGCTTACTTGAGCACGAGTCTCCCTTTCGTTGAGATCCATGTGTTTGACCACCAGTCGAGACAGGGCCGCCGCGATGCCTGCTGTTTTCCAACGCTTGCTCAGTCGCACCCTTGCAATAGTAGTATACAATTCAACAAAAGTGCCGCAATGTACATTTTTCTAGATTGTGGTAATAGCGTTAAGATATTTGTCTGAAAAACCTATCTTAATTTCTTTCATTGAATAGGCTAGAAGATAAAATTAAGAACTTTCGTAAGGTGGTTTGCAAACGAAATTTACATGTATTTGGGAATACTTAATTATTTTAAATGCAAAGTTATTAACCATTCGCAATTATTCTCAAGTTCATTGTAACAATTATTACAGCTTTCTGCCTTGGTTTATCCTGGGCGACCCGGGTCCCCATTCATATGAGTTTGGTTGATGGTCACCATACCAAAGAGGTGAGGATTCCCCCCCCCCCTCTTAACGCAAAAGACCAAACTATACTTAAATAATTTTATTACAATCTAATTAGCTGGAAATTGCAACCACCATTGAAAATGTTCCCTTACTTCCCTATTTATTGAAAAACTTCTGTGAGTCCGGAAATCCAGTTAGGTAGGATTGCTGGGGCACATTTCGGGTCCTCACATAATGCTGCCTTAAGCGCAGAAGGACCTCTGCAACTTTAAAATAAACACCTGGTCTCGAGATCCTTAAAGTAAATTATTTCAGCATTCTGAAAATATACTTGGTTTCGAGTTCATTATAGTAAATTATTCAGTATTCTTAATACATACCTGGTCTCGAGATTTTTATATTAGATATTGCAGCATTCTGAAGACATACCTGGTCTCCAGTTCCTTATAATATATTATTGCAGCATTCTGAAGACATACCTGGCCTCCAGTTCCTTATAATAGATTATTTCAGCATTCTGAAGACATACCTGGTCCCGAGCCCATTGTACTAGAAGCCATCCTCCCTGAACACCATGAAGTAGGTCTCCCCATAGCCACGCATCAGTTTGTTCTTCACGTTCGAGTTGTACTCACGAGTCAGCATACCTGCAGGGAACCAATCCGTTCTTAGTCAGCTTTATAAATATATGTATCGGAATATGTTTTGTATCGTGCTCTTTGATGAAGCCATGTAAACTCGGATACTTTTGCAACCAATAGACTTGTTGCATAGGTACGTGTTACCAATATCCTGTATAATGTCATGTTTTTTCATTGTTTATACAATTTATTTTCCAATGCGTGTCGCATAATTAAACTTTAAAATAATAAACTCCTTTAATATGTAATTCCAAAACCAGCATATGCCTCCGTGACACGAGTGTGTTATTTCTTCGGTGTTATTTGGATAAAGAGTTTAAGGACGATTTCAACAAACTAAGAACAACATACGAATGACATAATGAAAAGTGTGTGAAGTCGCTCGTGACTATAATAAAGGAAACGTCTAAAAGTATTGCAGCTGAACCTCGTGAAACTTGCCCAAATCGAAATACAGCATAATTCAAAGCAGAAATGAATCTCCGACTTCTTAGTTTATGTAAAATATATAGGGTTATCGCATTTTGAATGATGTTAAAAAGAATTGGTATATGTACGCATTATTTTAATGACGTTACGTGACAGGAAATATAACATACTTCATTTATCAACTGATTTAGAATTCTTGTTTTCTTAATGCAGTGTTGTTACATGTGTTCGCACTAAAATTAGTGTTGGGACATTTTAAAGTATATGTAGTTTACAATAAGTACCTGAATTGATCATACTTCTAATACAACCGTTGTTCACTGTCATTGCATTAATTTGTGTTATATTTTGCTTGTTTTGGTTAAGTTTGTTCACCTGACTTACTCTTTGATATGTGTGTTATTTATTCAGTTTGTATTGCTGTGTTTGATTATTTGCGTCAATGGACTAGACTTGCTTCTTGCAGAAAACTCGCGTTGTCTGTTCATTGCTATGGTCAAGCCAGACTGAAAAAGATGAGCTGTGTTGTGGCGACAGCTTTAACAATAGGTACTGCAAACGACCAAATGAGATATGAAGAGCTGATCCATATTAAATACATCTGGGAAATTAAGAAACAAACAACATGCTGCTTGTTAAATAAATAACACGAATTAATGTTTTGCGTTCTATATGTAAGCATATTTACATTATGATTCAATTTATATCTTTATAGAATACGTGTATACATTAAAATACGAACAATGTAATTTTGTCATTTGACTTCTCAGCCCGTTTCAAACGTTTTTTCCCTTTAATTTCAATGATGTTTGTAATTAAAATTTAAGTGACCTAATGTGTTTGCTTCATTAAGTAGACACGTATTATTGAGCAAATCAAATGTGTACATCTGTGTTTTTCCGATGCATGTCGCTCTTAATGCGGTCAAATATGACACATTAAGTACACTCAGCCAACACGTTGTAAAATTAACTGTGTCATTTATATTTCTTCACAACCCGCAAGTTTATGGAATGTCTATACAAAACATCGTTGTGTTAAACGTTTGTGTGACACAAGAACAAAGTTATCTCTATAGAACCGATCTCCGCTGGCCCATCGCAACACGACCAAGGTATACCACAGTGCCACCCAGTGCATTCAAACAACAGCCAGTAATATTACGTTTCCTTGTAATATTATATCAGGTATTAAATAACGAATCAATGTTCCACCACATTTCAATCAAGCCTCGGTATTATCTGCATATGTGCGGTTAATTTTTGGTGCAGATAAGTTTAACTTTGCATGGTGGGCTTCGAAAACTAAAAAAGTTTACAAAAAATATAAAAAATCGTATAAGTGTTAAATGAATAGTTTGACCGATGGCAATACAATTAAACTAACAGCAGAGCAATTGAAGTTATTTATTCAGCCTTTTATTTTAATGACCCATGTTGATTTGTAGAACTGAATAAAGTTGATGAAATCTAACTTCAAATTTCAAACAGAAGTAATTGTAAAGAACATAATTGATAGTAAAACATGTTACCAACACATTATATATTAAAACCAATATGAATATTGACTTGGTTTCTATGTGGAGTACAAACGAATAAACCTGAAACGATAAGGACCTTTTTTGTCTAGAGTATTCAGTTGCGGTAACTGAGTGTGGTATCCCATTGTGGCATCTAGATTGAGAAACACAGCATATATGAATTATACAATGACAATTCAACCTTTTTGTTGCACAGTGTCGTGTATTTATGAAATTATCCTTACTTGTTTTTGCAAAAGTATACTGTTTGCACTTTGTAAATGCATATTATAGTAAGTGCTTAATTACATACATTCTGTGTTTCAGTGAAACCCTAATAAGTACTTATGTTTATATAAAATTGCACATGTTATGTTTTCAAAATAACTACTCGACATTGATCCTTACCTTAAGTAGTGTGTCCATGCTATATTAGCACGCGGGCTATATCAATTTTCTTCAATTTGGTACCAACGCACGCAATTTTAAAACATATTAATATGACTTCAAGTCCATAAAATATGATGTTTATTTTGTCTTTCCGATCACGTTCTCAACAAAAGTTTGTTGAGTTGAGTTTTAATTTTTTTCAACGGAAGCCGTTTATAAGTAGGTAATACAATTACATTAATATTATAAGAAATAACATTGGAAATGTTATACGCAACCCTATTAAAGTTATTCTATCAAATGTAAATCCAAATGATATGTTTGTAATACAAATTTCTTACGTAAAACATATTGCCTTAATAGTCATCCCATCGTTAAAAAGAATTCGCAATAATCTGTATTTTACGAGTGTTAAAGCAGAATCAAACATCGTGCTTCAATGCCCACACCACAAAAACAGGGCTTTTTATCGTTGCTGTTAGTTGTTGTTCCTGTTTAAAAAAACAAACAAACAACCTACATGTAATCAAATGATCATTTCGTAGGAAAAGCAGCTTTATTAGCTCGCACGACCAAATATGTAATTTAGCCTTATATTTACGACTAGAATGTATCATTAATAAGACCCCGCTGTCCCAATTAACACCGACATGCGATTTGATCATTTTGTAATGTTATCATTAAACGTGCCCTGCTTCAGACAATGGCAGCAGTGTGTAATTTAGATCGAGACAAAGTGCTGAAATATTCTCGAGGTACATATTACGTCTAAACAAACAGTGTTTATGCAAGAAAACAAGTGTTTAGTGGGGATAAATTAATGACTCTATGGATCCAGTTATATTGAATTTACAAGTTAGACCAAGTAGCATCGATACTCTTTTTATCTACTATCAATAAAGGTAATGACGATCTGTTTGAGGGACGGTTTTAGATGAATTTGCGGATGTTGTTGTTGTTCTGATCTTATAGAAGGAATATATAACTTCTCATGACTGAATTATTAAAATAGTAGAAACCCAGTTTAAGCATTTCAATAACTATCAGTGCTCCCTATTATAGGATGGTTTGATGAATACGTGTCAATAAAGTAAGTTTTGACACAAAACTGATGCAATTGAAGTAACAAAAACAAAAACAAACAACTTTATTCATACAAAGACATTACCTGCCTAGAACCGCTCTTGCCCTGCTAAGTATGATAATTAGAACTGTTTTTAAATATTAATTATATGTCTGAAATAGTAAGATTTATATTAGTTTTATCGGTCGTTTAAAATTTATAAAATCACGATTTCATGTTGTAATGTAATGCATTTTATGTGTTATGTGTAGTTTTAATTTGATATTAATGAGTGTACTTCAGGTTAAACTACCGAAAATTTGCCATTTTAAACTTGTATTCGTGATTATGATCCGTTTTGACACAAGTAGAAATTTATCAGTTTTAATAAAAAGTGCATGTTGCGCAATTGGAAATAAATTTTTAAAAAAGAAAACATAAGAAACGAAACTGCCACAACACCCCTTAAGTTTACTATGGCAACACCTACAATTCAATTTATTTACAGATTTCCTATTGATAGGTTATATTTGAATAATAATAAATCAAATTTGCTATCATGCATAAAATTCATCATGCGACTATTGACAGTTTAACTTTTATACAGAAATAATACAATATCATGGGACACTACCTGTTGAAGTAAATTTGTAAAATATCGCGAGTTGTTTACCTTGTATTTGTGTGAAACCATGCGGTGCACGGACCACACAATAACGTATGTATCATTGTAAGGTATGGCCCTTTAACGGAGCGACTTTTCTGACATTGTAACAGGTTCCGAAACATAAATCGATTTAGAACATCATCATACTCTTGTTTCCGTCAAGAACTCTATGTGGGTAATATGTTTTCAGCTTCTATAACAGAGTTTATGCAGAAGTCATAAATAGATATAAATCAACATTACATTAATAAACTTCAAAATATCAAAACCAGAATTATAGTGATTGTGATTTTGTTTCATGTACAGACGTTTAAATGGTATGTTAAACAACTCAGACTGTGTTAGATAAGCTTAGGTGTATATTAGCTTTCATTTGTACTATGTGGTGCATTTATTTATTGCCCAAGACTTTCTTAATGCCAATTATAACAACCTTTGAAATTTTGATCCCATACTGCAACTATTGCTAGGGTATCTTCAAACATACTATCGACCAGGGTTTGACATGGCTATTAGTATTACAGTTTTAATTATATATACCATATTCTCATGTTTATATCTGACACCGTTGAACTCCGAAAAAAAAGTATATTGGTTTTTCTTTTAAGATTAGAAGACATTTGTCATTTGTCTTGTCCTATGCGAAACAATTTGATTTTTAAATATAGTGCCATGGAGTTAGATATGGCTGTCTATATTAGTAGCCTAGAGTCCTCTACAGGAAAATGTGGAGAAAGGACCACTTAAAAATACCATATAACATTCTAAGATAAGATTTAGTTAGTTCATGGCATAAGTTATTCTGTTTTCATATATGCCATGTTCATTCATTGAAAAACATAATGTGTTTTTCTAAGTCATGATTTAGATTTAAATGTTAAATGTATTGCCATCACGGTTGTATTATGTATTTCAATACTGGTCATGTTATTTTATTAACAGTAGTTAAATTAATTTCATTAAATAATCTAACTATGTCATGGGTAAAATAATTCAGTGCAACACCAGTTCAATTTTGTCTGTGATATTTAACTAGAAATACGAAACTGTGATTTCTGCTGTTTCGAAAACAATTTAATATAATTAATTATATTCGGAAAAGGTTAAAATACTGCGTTCATTCCACAAAAAAGCCAACACGTCTACATATACATTCATTTCTGTTGTTGAAAAAAATCAGTGTACGAATATGTTTGTCATATTAAACAATTAGGACGATAACTATGAAATATTGGTAATACTTAACCATAGATGTCGCTGTAGCAAAATCATCATTTAATAATGAGCCTCGCTCTGTGAAAAGGGGGTTTACTGCGTGTGCGTAACGTGTCGTGCCTGATTAGCCTGTGCAGTCCACACAGGCTAATCAGGGACTACACTTTCCGCCTAAAATGGTTTTTTTGCTAAGAAGAGACTTTTTTTTAAACGAACAATAGCATCAAAACGGAAAGTGCTGTCCCTGATAAGCCAGTGCGGACTACACAAGCTAATATGGGACGACACTTTGCGCACATGCATTAAACCCACTATTACAAACAATGAGTTATCAAGGCACTTCCATAGACACGGGGGAGGTTGTAGAAGGAAGACACCAGAGTATGGTGATATAAACAGTATACTTGTCACCAATTGACGGTGACATGACTTTAAATCCTCCCATTTTCAATAGCATAGGTTGTACCAAAAATTGGTGGAAAATACGAAAAGTGTTTTGTAACTTTCTTTCAAGAAGTTTCTCGTTTTGATTAACAACACTTATGATAACCAAGACAACAGCGGTGTCTACATTATTTATGACAAGTATCATTCAAGGCGTCAGTGCTTAATAACTCAGTTCTTTAAACGCAGCATCATTCCACGCAACACTGATCCAAGCATGTAGAGTGTGATAACCAAATGACATCGAGTTGCGTTTGAGAAACCTCTGGTGTTTCAACTGACAGTCGGTAAAACATATATAAATCATGACAACAGACGTTCGTTATTAAAACCGATATGTATTCGTAAAAGTAAGTGTATGAACGTATACTGAGTGAGGTTTATTTATGAAGCCTGATCGTTAACAGTCGGTGTATATAAACCTATATACAGTATTATTTTATTGAGCACTAAATGCTTCATTTGACTTATTCAATTTGCAGATAGAAGTCGTATAGATCAGAAAAATCCACAGCACAGACGTTGTTCGGTCAATGTATTCATAAAGTAATACATGCAAAGTGGCCCCGGTGTTTCTGGTGGATACTCTTTGTTCAAGAACTTCAGTTGTGTATTTTTATTTATAAAAAATTAAAGCGCGTGTACATATTTGAATATTATCAATCTATTACTGGAATACATTCTTGTCTTCTTTTTTAAATATTAATAGAACAGCAAAGGCATACTTGGAAGTGTATGTTTGTTTAAAAACACATGGGGCCAAGTGTTAGAAGAACCTTAACATTGCCTTCTTTAGGGGTATTTATCAATACTAGCAATACATTACTCTGGAGTTCAATCGCCATGCTTTTCATCACAGCAACTGTCAGTATAATGTGAGCATAAACATACCAGCATCTTGCGTTGCGCTGGAGCCGGTGCCATTATATCAATTAAGGCTTGGTCTTGACCGATGACCTCTATAATTATCGGTATTTGGTCAGCTATACACATTTGAAGTGGTCAGTATTTCAGTAACCACGTCAAATTCATCAACATCTAAACTGTTCTAAAAGTATACTATTCCATACATAGTATAGTTCCACTTAAAACGCTATGTCAACCCCAAAACGCAATGATATATACTGCGGGCTACTTGTAAAATGACATGCAGCGATATAAATAAATTATATCAACGGTTATAGAAAGCTCGTTATTAAATATTTTCCGATCCATAGTGGCTATGTTGTCCGTCTAGCGACCTGTCACGGGTTCAATCCCCACTGCGAGAGCGTTCTTTAGATCTTCCAAAAAGAAAACAATTACTGGTTCTACCCAGGAAACGGACTCGAGAGCCTTTTGATAAGCATTAGGCTTACGCCGTTATCGCGCTTAAATAAATAATTAAACGTAATGTTTTCCCATCAGCATTAAAAGTATTTTGTACAGGTGGTTGAATACGCTAGACAAAACAGTTTAATCCATATTCATGTGTGAACAAAAAAACTGTTGTAAGTCCCTTCCATTGATAGAAACAACTGGACAAACTTGATAGTACATTTTATTATAGTCGTGTATTGATGTTAATACTTAACCTATAACTTTATACAGGACTAAAATAACACCAGTGTCATTCCACAATGTCTTTATATCGTTATACCTTAGACATGGCATTTGCCACCCACAGTTTCTATATGCTCGATTCTCCTCCAGTGTTAATACCTGTGTTTTCGTGCATTTTGCAACGCACCGATAATACCAATCGAACGCCGCTGCCTATCAAAACTGTTGAGCTTGGAACCGGAGCTGGATTGGCCACTAGTCCTTGTAGATGTCGGCTTTGCGACATACCACGGATCGTCCTCAGTAGTAAACGAGAACCGCCGGGGTTGGATTGGGGGCAACTGTACGCTCTTTCTCTGGTTTTTAAACTCCTTCTGCTTATCAAGATCACCTTTATTTTCATGAATGGAATCGTTCGGTGCATGAAATACCGCGTCATTAGATTTAACTCCAACGGTGTGCACCCCAGAACCATCAGGACCGATGTGCACCTCCCTGTATTGACCTGTATCATCGGTTGAATGAGGCGTTTCCGGCGCCTTTGTCGGAATGTCAGTGTCGGAACCGTGACCGTTCAGAAGCATTGCTTGTGTGATAAAATACATCCGATTTGCCAAAACAAAACCGCCAATGCGATTTTTCCTTCTCTCGGGTGTGTTGTGTATCTCTTTTGACGTTTCACTGACGTCGCAGTTTACGTCGTCGTATTCGCCGGCGTGAGAACGGCGATTTTTTTATTCTTGCCAGCTTTTTTCGTTGTCGGTAATGCCAGAAATCTACCAGAAGCACTGAAGTGAATCCGACCAGTACAATTAAAAACACTGGCAAAGCTATTAACCATTTTTTCTCCATAGTTTTTTTTCCTACCACAGTTTAACGAACCCAGTCAAATATGTTCTTGTTACTTTAACATAATTGTTACTTTATATACGTTCACGTGTATTTAAGTGAATTATAACATCATAATTAGTGTTCTCCAGAACGTTATTTAATCAGTGCGGAGAACGAAACGTTTGCGTGCAATCGATGGGATAAAGTAATTGAATAAGGGCAATACAAAATAATTAAATTATTAATTATGAATAATTAATCCCTACTTATTATATGGTGTCCGTCGTTAATTCGATTGTTATTTGTCATTTAAGCCGAGAATCGTAATTTCTTTTTTCCCTTGTCCGCCATCGAAGAATCATGACGTATGCGAATGCTGCACAGGAACGTTAACACGAAAATTTACTGACTCTGTTGCTTAAATTGAGACATTTAAAGATGCAGCAGTAGTATTTTCCCATTGTTTATATTGACACCGGAAGTAGGTATACCGTCCCGCACGAACGACAACTCTGTCAAGAGGGAATTACGAAAATCCGGAATATGTCCGACTGCATTCACGAACCAATAATTAGGTCGGTAGGTGTTCGGCGTAAATTTGCGACGGAGTTAGCACTCGTGGTGAAACAGGCCAGGTTAAAACACTTAATTATGGCCCATTCACTTTGTTCGCACTGTTTCTTAATAAAGTAAATATGAAATAAAGAAACAATAAATTATATCAAATATGTGTGTATTTGTTATTTGCATATTTTGCTAATCAATAGTGTTTTTGAAGGTTGTTTTTGAAAAACGATGGCTACACTTTAAAGATGATGTTGAAAGATATACATCCATTTTAAATACATTTGTTTTCTTGGAAATACAAGAATTAAGAGTTCATCCATTTAAATTTCATTTTATTTGTAATTTATCATATGTTGCTATGCCTACATAATGACATTATGTTTGAAGTATTTTCACAGACCTGGGAAGAACGGGGCTGTGAAAAGAGAGAACTGATGCAATCAGCTGTCCAGAATATTTTTATTAATTGAATTGCCATAGAATCTTCTCCCGTACAAAACAACTGGTTTTCCATGTCGAGCTCCGATGGAGAATTTTTTCTTTTTAAATTTATATACTTGTCTTTTTTAATTGAGCTCTACATATATAGAAATTTAAGGCATTTACTTACACACTTTAAAATAACCCATTCTGTGACTTAGTCCCTTTAAGCCATATATTACCGATCTGTGTTAGCAATACGTTTCTGTATACATATCCAAAAACGCTTGCGATTTACACTAGGGATACCAACCTCCGCGCAGAGTTTTGACTGGGACCAGCATTACTGTTTCAACTCGTATATGGGAGCATGGAACGACAACTCTGCGTGGTGATTGTAGGCATACATGAAGGTATAATAAAACCTCGCCTTGTCGGTCATTTATACTGATCGGAAAGCTACCTTGCACACACGATTTCATTTGGGAAACCGAACTTTTTTACGCCAAATAAAAAAGTGCATTTTGCAGGTCTGTTTTTACCCCAAATCATTGACAGTATCAAACTTCTAAAGATTCGAAATATGTATTATACTTGTATGTTATATTATTTGGGGTTACTTTATAATAATAAAAAAGGTTTCCCGATCGGCGTTCATTTTAACACATTACAATTAAATTGATGAAGTGAACGAGAACAAATATTGTAAAGAAAGGTAAATTAGTCAGTTGACTATGAGTGCTTATCAATAATGCATGAAAGTGCATTTGCTTCGTTAATTAATGTATATACTAATAACTTGCAGAAAAATAATGCTATTGGTTCCGATCATAGCAGGTCAATATCCGACAGTAACGAATCGACAGTAACGAATCTATGAACGTAAGCAATCGTAACGATTCAGGAAAAAAGCACAGATCGATTGGTGTACATTAAATCACTGTGAAATCAAACTGTGGATTGTATAATACTTTGCAATTGTATTTTACCTGTAGGACGTTTCACTTTTATGTTTTACCAATGTCTTGTATATCACTTGTTAATAATATTCCGTTCAAGTTTTCCTCATGTGATATATGTGTTTCGATAAATACCTCATTAATTTTTAGTTAATATTACTTCTGAAACTACTACCACTACCACCATCATCACCACCACCACAACAACAACCACCACCACCACAACCACCCCCAGCACCCGCACCACCACCACCACCACCACCAACACCACCACAACCACCACCACCACCAGAACCACCGCCACCGCCGCCACTACCACCAGAACCACCACCACCACCACCAAACTGACTTCTTGTGCCTATATTGGAAATAAACCATATAACGGGAAGTAACTGCTACGAGGAGTATTGGTAGTATTCACTAGTTACATACCTTGAGTATATTGGTCGATATTTATGGTGAGAGTGTGTTCGCCAACCTCTTACGGTACGTCGGAATAGGAATTTTATTTGTCCACACATATACTTCCGGTATCGAAACGAGAAATGAGCCGCTTTATGTGAAAAGGGTGTTTAATGCATATGCGTTAAGTGTCCTGTGCGGACTGCAGGCTTATCTGGGACGTCACTTTACGCACATGCATTAAACCTCCTTTCCACAGAGCGCGACTAATGTATTTTAGATATACTCGATTGCATCGAAAACATTGTGCGTCTAGGAACTATCTTGTCCGTTTGTTTGAAAGAACTAGTTCTTGCTGTTGGAAATATTGTACGAATGCTCCACGTCTGTGGAACGAACAAGACATGGAGTTTATGTATAGATGAGGCTTTATGTTCCAGACAACCCATACGCCGATGAAATGCAGAAAAATGCAAAACGTAAATTCACTATTGACTTATTACGAGCAACGTCGCTAATAATCGAGCAAAACTATGACGTCATTTTGCCATTCCATAATGAAAATACAAGTATGGTCAGGAATATGTATGAGTAAATTTGCATAGGTTAATCGAGATAAATAAAAAATGATCGCGTGAGCCGATTATCAAAAAAGAATAAAGCGTTAACGTGAAAATGAATTTTTATATTTTTATTTTTTGAAACAAATTTCTTAACCGGCACATCTTTAACTCTTATCAGCTAAAATATGTTTGTTTTTCTGAATCAAATAAAAGTGTATGTGATTTGCACCCATGGTAAGGTGATGAACATTTTTGTTTTATTGTTTTTTGACTGACTTAAATCATTACACAAAATTATTAAGTCCATGCATACACGATATATATTTTATAGTTATTACAAAAAACCTCAAAGTACATAATAAAGAAAGTGATTAGCGTTAATTTCGTAATTATAATCGCTTTATATCTCGACTTTACTCGCTACGAAATTTTCGTAGCGAGAGCTGTAATTTTGTGACCCACCAAGAAATTTCGTAGCGAGTAAAGTATGGATATAGAGCGAATATTAATACAAAATAAACGCTTATCACTTTTTTCTGATATGGCTGGAAAGTTAGAGGCATTTACAAATTAAACACACATAATATAGGGTATACAACGTCGACAAATATCTGTCTCGGCATGGACGTCGCCATCTTTACCGTCACATGATTACCCCCTCAGTTATATCTGTTATATGTCTTTAGGTATACGTTGGTTCGTTTACAACTGAGTGGTACGTAGACTTGACTCCGCTTGTTAACAATATATCTTACACACTATTTTTCTTTAACGTAATTGATTCAAAATGACGTGGGAAACATGCAGAAACAAAAACGTAATTGATTCAAAATGACGTGGGAAACATGCAGAAACAAACAAATACTTAATTACAAATCATTGACAAAGATATGTTTTGCATAACACTATAACAAAAGGAAAGATCGGGTTATATTTGTAAACAGGATATGCTAACAACATTTTTAATGCTGCTAGTATTTGACTAATTTGACGTAATTCGTTATTGTTTCTTCGTTTCTAAATTTAAACAAGTGCTGCATTCAATACAACAACATATAAGACATGCTAAGAATCTCCTCAATTTCAAGTCTACCGTCAAAACCCATCTGCTTGCTACCATTTAAGTTTGTTTTGTTTTGTTTTTCTAGTTTTATTTGTATTTTAGTAGTGCAAAGTAGTTCAATGTAAATTCTGTGATAGGTACTTCATGTCTGTGATAATGATTTCTGAGATTAAATTAGTATTCAATTTTGCTCATTAATGTTTAATTAGTTATTGTTTCGAGGTCAACTATATTAAATATAAGGACCACAACGGAAATAAGGATTATATATATAACAATTATTTACCAATAATAGTATTATAATTTTACTGTCTCAATTTTTTACAATAAGTTATATAATTTGTTGAATTTTATAAACCTGTATCTCTGTATGCTTGATTTAACAACTGTGATGCTATTTTAAATTATATGTTTGCTTTTTCTTATGCCATAAGCAGATACAACTGATTGTATGTGTAATATATGCTTTATGTACCATGTTTAACGAATTGTTAAAATATGACATAAATGAATGAACAAAAATTTCATTGATAAGCAAGGCTAATTATTATTGTGAATATTCTGAAGATCAATTTAACAGTATGAATCGCCTTCTTTAAATGTTGCATAACGAGACCCGACATATAAATGTACTTACTTATAGTAAATTTAATCAATCACGTGGTCTTTGAATCTTAACCCTTAACCACGTGATTCGATATGGGTGACACTATACTTAAAATAACGAGTTTATGTATAATACAGAATTATTTTTCGCTTTATAACCCTAATAATATGTATGTGTTTTTAAGTTTATAAACACAATGCAGCCGTTTTGCTCAATAATATGTTTTTCGAGCTTGTGTGAATGTTGGTGGTCCAAATTAAACAAACATAACAATTTAACATGCAATGAAAACACAATAAAAACCGTATAATGTATTTTAGGTATAAGTATTAATATTACAATGTCAATGCCAATTTATTTTGACGTGTATTTGGCACAATTTTGAATAATCATTCGTGTAAAGGACTAGCTTACTTTACTTTAACAAGCGTGAAATTAGTTAAATAGTAAACCTTTAATACTAAATATGTTACAACCTTTAACACTAAATTTGAAGCAACCTTTAAAACTAAATACGTAGCCATAAATAATATTGACTATGATTTTTTTCTTAAACGATCGAGCAGGGTAAAGTATAATTTTGTGTTCCAAAGTTGTAATATATTAGATATTCAATCTTTAAACCATTATGTTGATATAATCAGCTGTCAATATATGTTTATAAGTATAATATTCGGTTAAGAAGTAGATGTTTATTTTCACACTGGTTCAAATAAGTTTAATTAGTCCTCATCTTCCGAATACCTATTGCGAAGTCTGTTCGTTATTAGACCATCTAACTGCGCGTTGCTCTTTTATGTACACGCAATGAATTATAAATGTAATGAATAATGCATACACTAATGCACATTTGATTAAAGAAAACACGTGTGAGTCAAAATAAAATAAAATTAAAATCATAACGAGGCTTTCGAATCACGCCGAACAAACATGGAGAACATGTTATGCTATTATTTATAGTTAAATTAAACGCATATATAAAACTGGAGCGTTCAAAGCATGTAGCATTTGAATTGCAAATATATGCAATTGATTCCTATTTGTTTTAAATCACACTCAAGGTGCTCTTTTCATGGTCTGTTAAAACATGTATTTTCTTATACTTTCCACCAACACTAGGTGAAATAACCTTTAAACATCCCATTTTCTGGAGCGAAGGCAATGTCTCCATAACTGGTGAAAACATACGTGTTGTCTAACTATATTACAAGAATAGTCTCCCTTTGTGTAACAACATTATGAGTACCATGACAACAGCGGTGTCTGCATAATTAATGGCGAGCATCATAAACGGCGGACAGTGCTTAATAACTCACCTCATAAACAGTATTATCATTCCACGCAACGCTGATCCAAGTATGTTAAGTGTGATAAACAAATGACCTCGCGGTTGCGTTTGAGAAATCACAGGTGTTTTAACTTACAGTCGGTACAAAATGAATAAATAATGACAACACACGTACGTTATTACAGCGATTTGTATTCGTAAAAGACAGTATATGGACGTAAGGTAATGGTTTCTATATGAAACCGAATTTTTAACTGCCGGTGTATATAAACATTCAAATAGTATTTTGTTTTTTGAGCAAAAAATGCGTCATGAAAACTATTTAATTTGCAGAAAGGTTTTTGTTTAAAATCAGAAAAAAAATGCCGACTAAGACGTAGTTTGGTTTATGTATTCATATAATAATGCATTAACTATACTTTTATAGATAGATACATCATTCAGTGGTGTATTATCATTTCGAAGTACCGGTATGTGTAAATAATACATTATTGTTTTTATTTGTTAGTATAAATAGAACAACAAGTGCTCTACTTTGAACATTACGTCTGTTTAAAACACATGAAGCAAAGTGATAGATGAAGCTGAACATCGCATTTCTTATGATTTTTTTTTATCAAAACCAGCAATACATTACTATGGAGTAATTCAATCGCCATGCTTTCAATCACAGCAACTGTCAGTAGAATGCGAGTATAAATCTACCAATCTATCTAATTTTGCGTTGCGCTGGAGCTTAGGCCATTATATAAATTAATGGTTGGTCTTGGCCGACGCCCACTATCATTATGGGTCAGTTATACATAGTTTGAATGGTCAGTATTTCAGTGCCCACGTCAAATACGTCAACAACTAAAATGTTACAAAATTATGATAGTCCATATAAAGTATAGATCCACTTCCATAAACATGTAAAACCATGTGTCAAACCAACATGGCAATGCTTTCTACTGTGATAAACGAGCAATTGGTAACAGTATATGTAAACTTGTAACCCACAAATGATGACTGTCTGGTGATGATGCTGGTGTTTTGATTAACTTGGCCTATGACCCTTTTATCTATGTATATTAAGATGCAAAGAAAAGTAGTGGTTATACAGAGAACGAAGATAGTCAAAAGAGCGCTGAAAATTCCAGAAATAATTACAGCCAAAACATGGAATAAAATCAGACTCATAATAAACCGGCAGGTAGATTCAGTTCTCGAGCTCATTGGAATTATGAGTGCCTTAAGTTCAAAACAACTGACGAAAAAAATGCCTGTAAAAGGAAATTATTTTCAGTGTTGAAATAGGGGCAGTTGTCGCACAAATGCAGGGGTACACACGAAATAAATGTGTATTTAATTGGATAGGAAATCATCACCATAGAGCTGTATGCCCACATGAATATCCACAACGAAAGAACAACAGGTACTGATATCAGCAGAAATGAATGAATCCGGGAAATAAGTCAATGTGAATGATGATAGTTTTGTGTTAGCTTCAGGTAAAATGGTCCTTATGCAAACGGACAAATCACCCATTTAACACAAAGATATACATAAAACAGAAGTATATATACAACTGGACTTTGGGTAACAGCAAACGTATACGACCGAAAAGAAGGAACAAGAGCTTGGTCTTTAATATGAAGGAATACACGAAAAAAAAAGTAGTTACGTTTGGTAGTAGCAAAAGCAAAGATTTGAAACCCAAGATAGAATATTGAAACTCAACTTGGGGACTAACAGTGAAATGCTTAATTACTTCACACAATGTGCCTACCATAACTGGAACAACTGGATTAATGCCTCTGGCAATCAACACAATGGATGTGTTGAAGTCTTTGTCCAAGCATCTAATATTAGCCGATCGATTTCCGATAAAAGCTGAATCTGGAGCAATTGACTTATTGATTGGTAATGAATTTAATTTAGATATCCAGACTGAAAAATTTCAAATTGAAGATGGGCTCTATCTGCTTTTATCTAACTTTGGATGGAAAGTAAATGGAAGAACCGATGGAAATAGAGTAATTGATGAACTTAGTATGCCGATTCTCACACTAGGAATAACCTTGAATGATTCGTGTCTGTTCAGTGAAGTTGATAGATCTCTGCCAAAGACACCGGATAATGAAAATGTTTAAACGTCGAAGAATTGGGAACACATATTCTGATTTCAGATCAATTGATGAAACTGTAATGAAACATGTCCAAGATAATATAACGTTTAAAGACGGGCGCTATAGTGTCATATGGCCTCGGAAATAAGATATAACTGAATTGACAGAAAACCAAAGTTTGGTAGACTGAAATAAATAAAAAAAGAATTGTTGAAAAAAAATGAATTGATGGAAAGTTATTATAGCATATTCGAGGACCAAGATAAAAAAGAATAATTGAACTTGTAGAAAGGGATCAAAGTGAGTGTCGGTTACACTTCCTTTTACATCATGTTGCAATTACCCCTGAAAAGACAATACCAAAGCTTTTCGACGAAGCATCTTCAAAAACAAAGAAAGATAGGAAAATCATTCATGATTGCCTTTGTCGGGGACTTGCATTACTGAAAGATTAAGGTGACATGATGCTGAGACTTTTGCGTCATAAAATTAGGATCAAAGCAGACATTCAAAAGGAACTTTATCAGGACGCGTTCAAGCTTGCGATTTGCACACTACAGCTAAGCATATATCCAATGAAACCAATGACTCTGAGCGAAAATGGAATACAGACGGTCGAGATATAAATAACATTTTCGAACACATAGGTCAACAAAGTGATAAGGGGGATTAAATTTAATGTAACAAACTTGACCCAGATTTTAATAATCTACACAGTGTTAATTGTTCAAAGACACCTTGATGTACAAGTACCTTCAAACAGTGGAACATCCTATCATGTGTGCTTTTGTAATGCTTCTAAGCTTTCATGTGAAACATGATCTGTCTCGTTCAAGAGACCGATAAAGAGAAAGGCAGCGACCTAATATATTCCAAAACAAGATTGGGACTAGTACAGGGCGATCTGCAAAGAGGACGATCGAAAAGGGCGACAATATAGCAACTACAGTCAAATCATGATGGTCTGATACGTTTAGCAGTTGTAAGACTACCGTCAGGCACTTTAATCAAAAGACCGCTTAACCTCTTATATCCTTCAGAGCTTAGTGATAATCCAAGTGTCGAACAAAAAGGATTAAAAGACGTCGAAGCATAACCCCTTAGTTCAGAACAATCAAAATGTCCAAAAAAGAAAGGCGGCTATCGCTGCTATGGACAGACTGAAGGAGCAACTTAAGTGTGTGTATCATGTTTAACTTTGGTGTTGTTATTATTTTTTAAAAGACACATTTAACCCACAAAAGGTTTTCGTATATATTTTTTTACAGTACATGAATGCATTTTTGTCATTTCTTTAAATGAGTGTTATTTAATTTCATATATCATGAAAGGTCAACAAGAACATATGGGTAATACATATTTAATATGTTGAGAGCGCATCGATTGTTAAGTAATATGACTTGGCATAAATGAAGATACTGATTGTGAGTTTGACATTGGACTGTATGTTCATGATTTGTTTATGTATTGTTTATGTATTGCAATACTCGTTTGGCGGGAGTGCATTTTACAGTACATTTACCACAGCCATTGCTGGTACTTTAATAAACTTGGATAATTGACTGTCTTAATGTATATCCGTGAAAATGTCATTGCTGTACGATTTCGAGATGATCCAGACACTAAACTCTCTAGCTATGTTTAGTATTTAGGGACAGTTCAATTTATACGAGCAAGAAGTAAAGAAAACAAATAAATGGAAAAGAGTTCAAATCTTTTACTTGGGAATTATTGTGAAACTGTGTGCAGTTATTAAATAAATAAAACAAACTATATCAGTGTTATTTGCGACCAATGTAGTGTGAAAGAGAAAAATAGAAACACAAAGCGAACTATCAACCAAGAATAAAAAGCGTACCTACAATGACTTACGTGTACATGTTGTATATATATAAGAAATAGCAAACATATGATTTAAAATAGCATCACAGTTGTTAAATCAAGCAAACAGAGATACATGTTATAAAATTCAACAAATTATATAACTTATTATAAAAATTTGAGACAGTAAAATTATAATACTATTATTGGTAAATAATTGTTAAAAAAATAAAAAAAAATATAAAAATATAAAATATATATATTATTTAAACGGTAATAGAAAGCTCGGAATTCAATGTTTTTCATCATCACTATCGCTTGAACTGCAACACAACCGTTTATTTTATGTCCCCTTGTTAAAAAAAAAAACTATTCTAAATCCCTTCCATAACCAGTAACAACTGAACAAACTTTATTTTATATAATACTATTCTTGTATTAGATGTCTGCACCCGACTTATAATAGTATTTAGGACTAGAATAACACCAACCACGTTTATTCCACCAGGTCTTTACATCGTTATACATCGTTATACCTTATTGATGGAGTTTGCCACTCACTGTTGTTATATGATAGATGCTCGTCAATTGTGTATACCTGTTTTGCGTGCATTTTGTAACGTGCCGATCATACCAATCTTTAGCCGATGCTTTTCAAAATGCTTGGTATCGGTGTTGTTTTTGCTAGTAATTCTTGGCGATGCCGACCACGGATCATCCTCCGTAGTTAACGAGAACCGCCGGGGTTGGATTGGGGGCAACTTTTCGTTTTTTCTTTTGTTTTTTGGCTGCTTCTGCTGATTAGGATCACCTTTTTTCTTTTTTGGAATGGAATTATTCGGTCCATCGAAGACTTTGCCGTTAGATTTGACTTCAATTGTGTGCATATAACCATTAAAACCACTATACTCTTCCATGGATCGAATCGTATTCTCGGTTGAATCTGTCTTTTCTGACGATTCTTCGTCTGTTGCAACGGTCTTTGTTGACGTGTCGGAATAGTGACTATTAATCAACATTTCCTGAATCTGTAAGGGAATCCGATTTGCCAAAACAAAAGCGCGAATGCGATTTTTTTTCACAGGTTCGTGTGTGTTGGATATCTCATCTGACGTTTCACTGACGTCGCAGTTTACGCTGTAATCGTTTCCGGCGTGAGTACGGCGACTTTTGATTTTCCCGAGCTTTTTTCGCCGACGGTAAAGCCAGAAATCAACAACGAGTACTAAAGTGAATCCGATCAGCATACTGAAAAACACGAGACCACTGATTAACCATTTTCTCTCCATATCTGTATTATTTGCCTAGCACAATTTTACGAACCCAGCAAAAGTTATGTATAAACGTCTTTACTTGTTAACATATATAGGCACACGTGTATTGACTTGAAATATCGCATCATAATTATTGTTCTCTTGATAGTTGTCTAGTCAGTACGGAGAAAGGTACATTTTCGGACAATCGATGTTCTTAAGTAATTGAATTGTCAATGCTAAATCAACAGGGTACAATAAATGAGCATCTATAATGTAGACCATAATTATGATAGGGTATTTCTTTTGCATTGCGGCTTAAGTCCGATATGTGTGTTGCATATAACAAGACTTAATGGTTATTGTGACTGCCAATCAAGCATACATTGCGATGGTTTAAAGCCCCATTAATACTCACAAATCAACGAAAAATTCGTCAAATATTTCGTTGAATAAAGTTACCAAATAAAAATCAATTTTTCTTATGGCAATAGCCAAAATTTCAAAGCCAGATGTATTCTGGTAACATAGATGTTTGTAGATACAAAATGCTTTTTTTTTATTTTTGTGTCACAATAAATTCCATTTTTTTTCCGCACTGATATGTATTCATACGACGTCCGAACACTAAAATGGTACCATGTTAGTGTTCGTGTGTCGTATGAATAGATATCGTTGCGGGAAATTAAAATGGAATTTATTATGCCGCACAAAATAAAAACGAGCATTTTGTATCTTCAAACATCCGTGTTACCAGACCACATCTGGCGTTTACATTTTTGAAATTGCAATAGGGAACACTGACTTTATATTGGGTAACTTCATCTTACGAAATATTGTACGAAATTTTAGTTGATTTTTGAGTATTAATGGGGCTTTAATTACATTACAATGTGTTTGGTATGCTCGAAAATACAATGTAAATCCTACAGCAAAAATAAAGGCATTCGTAATTTCGCTGGAATAACTATGCCTCTTCTTAATGAGTACAATATTATTTAAAATTAAGAGAACGAATGAATTGTAAGTTGAGGTATTCACTGATATTACAGCAATTACGATAACTTATGTTTTACACATTATTTGTTTATTGTAGAACGCCTGTGGTTAGTAGAAACACCACAAATATTCATCTTTTGAGGTATGACGTTGATGAAATTAACTCTCAAATTATAAATGGTCACATGCGTCTTTATGCTGATTTTCATTAGTGTTCGAATACATATTTATGATATCAGTACCACGTAAAATAGGAAAGTATATTAAAAGATATTTAAATGTATATCATGAATGTGTTGTGTTATTGTTTTAATGTTAATCATTGAAAAAAGGGCAACTTTAAATTGTGAACCTTTGAACATACATATACGTTCTTTATCCTTAGTTATTACACACTTAACCCTTTGTCTAAAAAACACCTTGTTCTCGTATCTTTTTTAACTTTAAACCTTATCGGTTTTCTCAGTAAGGATTCAACTGTTGGGGTGTGTACAGTTTTTCGGGTCGTTTGTTTTCGGGTAGGGTCGGGAATTGATATAAATACATTTATACGTCAACTTTTAGATTCAATTTCAAATCAACATCATAGTATAAGACACACTTTAAGTGATAATGCATATCTTATATATGTTAACACGAGCAAATAAAATGAATGACTTCGGATTTTTATGTACGGGAAATTAATACTACTCAGATGATTATTTATATTTTTACTCATTTTTCACCATGGTCTTTTTTCATACAATAGGTATTATTTTAGTTAAAATATTGTTTCACCCTAAGGGATGTAATAATTCAAAGCCTAAAGTCTAAACTGACCATAACATAAATGGAATCAAATCAATTATTCTAGTATCAAAATCACATTGGTGGGTGATTATATTTTGATTATATTTTCTCTCATATCAGACGCGCTTAGCATTTCTTAATCAAAATGTGTGTTTGACAATAATTAATAAATATCGTCAACGCTCAAGATATGCTATGCGCTAACATCGGTCCGTTCTAATGTTCATTAGAAAATTCAATAATTGGATAATTGGAAAAACAACAGTGCGTCAGCCATTTTGTTTCTTTTACAGGAAATAATCTATTGGATTTCAAATAAAAAAACGAAAGAAAGTTAGTACATATAAACTAATTTTGAAGTGAATTTTTTAATTAAAACACAAATGCATGACATATATCAAAACAAAATAATTTTAAGATTTCTAAAATGTATATCAATCATATAATTCAATTCGAACGTTGTAATTGTTTTTCATATCTACTATATACATTTTTAAGTATCAGTTAATGTTTTATATACAAACATATCACTGTGCTGATGTAAAACGAAACGCTGCCTTACTTTTTAACAAAGAAAACACCAGAGAATCGTTATAGCTGCCTTAATTGATATTCAGATAAGTAGATGACGATAAACATATTAGTTTAGTATGATAACTTTTAGACGAATAACACACGACATTTGAAATTAAACAATTCACATATGAGTGGAGATAAAAATATAGTTATCATTAAAATGTAACAAGTATATATATATTGTATATTGTATATAAAACATAAACTGATACTTAAAAATGTATATAGTAGATATGAAATACAATTCATTTATATATTTATATTGGTATTATCGAAAAGGCTTCTGATTGTCGTTGTTATAGTACCTGTTTTGTTAAAATTAAATTACAATCACCAATCATAACAGAAAATTGCAAATGTTTGGTAAAATATATGCCTATACACCGCTATTCTCATTTAATAAAAACAAACACTGCCCATTACATGTTGTACATAGGTTGAGAGCTAAGAAATTATTTTTTAATAAATTTGAGGTGACCGATAGAACCGTATTTCAACAGAGAAGTTTTTATTGATAGAATACTGCCAACTATTTGAACAAATCCACCTATATTTCCTGATCATGAAATAATAAAACAAAATAAACATTTAAAAAGTTCAGTGAAATATGTGTCGCGTTCTGAGAAAACTGGACGAAATGCATGTGCGTAAAGTGTCGTCCCAGATTAGCCTGTGCAGTCCGCACAGGCTAATCAGGGACGACACTCTCCGCCTCAATTAGATTTTTGCTAAGAAAAGACTTCATTTAAACGAAAAATGGAATAAAAGCGGAAAGTGTCGTCCCTGATTAACCTGTGCGGACTGCACGGGCTAATCTGGGACGACACTGTACGCACATGCATTATGCCCAGTTTTCTCAGAATACGACAAATATTTTTGTATTTGAATTTAACAAAAGTTATTTTCAGCACAGGTCATGTTTTACACAGTGCAACAACTCATCAGATTTAAGTGCAATATTTGGGAATACAATTAACACAGTTCGAAAAAAAAACTTGTTGAATTGTATGTTTACAACTGACATTCGAAAGCATTTAAATAATTACGATTCATAACTTACTACTTGTCCTTAATCATTTGTATTAAATTACATAGAAGAATGTGGCGTATTTCTAATTGAAGATCAGTAATGTTTTAATATAATATTTATGTTGCTGAATACCACTTGCGTATGTTTCTGTCAGATGCCACAGGAGAAAACCAATAAAACAACCACAAATGAGGTCAAACTGGCTTCCAAATGGCAATATATGCATGTGTATATTTTATTCATACCCTCGATAATCACGTGGAACTGTTTTCTTTTTCTATTCAGCAAGAACGAAGCAACTGGGTTATTATTTCTTTTGTGTATATGTATTTGGTAAAATGCAGCTTGCCGGATTACCAATAAACTTGAAACTTGAATTATTAATTCAGATCCGATTTGTGTTACAATAAATATGTTTAATGTCTTACCTACATATACAATTATTTGCATTGATACGGGATGTATGTTGGTTCATTTAAAATAATTTTCGTAACTGAGGAATAAGAAACCAGTTCCTTTTCCTTTATCCAGCGGCGAAAACGGAACTCGGTTTTCATTAAATAAAACTAAGTAGAAATGCGTTACGATAAATATTTGTACTCTCCTACCAAAATATACAATGATTTGCATTAATATGTGGTATACTTTTTTTGTTCATTGTAATTTAGTTTTAAAGTGCAAAAATGTCAGTTACTTTCCTTATTTAGCAGCAAATTCAACGGTGGTATCATTGAAAAACACAAAAATGTGTTATAAAAATAGTGTTTATATCCTTGCCACATATGCAACGATTTTCAATAACAATTTTTAAAATAAGAAAATACAAATTTCTCAATCGTTTTGAATAAGGAATAAGGAATTGGTCATCCGCGAAATAAGAACTGGGCTATCATTATATACAATTGTAAAGAAATGTGGCACGATATATATTTGTAATATCCTACATATATGTATGATTTTCGTTGATATTTGGTGCACTTTGGTTCATTTCATTTTTTGTTAAGTAGGTAAATGCAAGTCCCTTATTCGTTTTGATAAAATATTGCAACTTTCTATGTCAAGATTACAAGAAGCATTGTCTCATTTGTACGACGATATGTGATTTATTTATATATGCAAGGTTTTGACACGATTTTAATGCATTGGCTTAATAATTAAAATCCCAAATGGTCGTCAAAATCTCAGGAAAACGTCCAGATAACATATCTTAATAACATGTATAAAATATGTTTTATTTCGTGAAATTGAAACTGGTACGCACATAAGTGCATGTACCTATTCAGAAGAAAAATAAACCTCGAATATGCGCATAGAATATAGATCAACTTAATGTTATATCGTTGTGTCGTTAAACATCAAAAATACACTAGTAAAACAAGTTTACACGTGTTCTTGCGTATTAATTTTAACTTCCTTTGACTTTATTTTCTCGTTCGTAATTTAAGTCATTTATAATTTGTACTGTTCTAATGTGTGATGTTTACTAGTTACTGTATAACTGTGTTGTGTCAACTATTGAAACGGCTTGGCATCACTGTTCGAGATGTTTTGCGAATTTCAATATCATCAGCATCATTTTTAATTTAAACGTTAGTCTGAGTCAATTACACACATATATTCGAATTGAACATTAGCACAACAAGGATTTGTGCAGCTTACGAATATGCACTGACTTCTATATAATTTATTACATACCATGTTATATCATGTTCGTGATAAACGAAAAATGTATATAACATGACACGCAATCATTTTTCTACCATGCGTACTTGTATAACCTTGTTCGTCGGACAAAATTAATTATACCTAATTAAATAATGATGCAGTAACTCGCGTCACTAGTTTATGTTCGTTGTTGTGTTTCTTAATTTATATGACAAGGCATGTAATGATGTAATGCCATAAATATGTTTGCCCAGGTGTAACTAACACGAAAAATGGGATGAAACATGCGTGGCATTTCTGATTGAAAGCCCAACGAATATAAGGGCATGCGACAGCATTCTCGAACTAACAAATGCTAAATCAGAGGGAGTAATCACCTGACCAACATCATGTCGACGTCTATGTCGAGACAGGTATTTTAAGCCGTTTTATACTCTTTATTTCTTCTATATTTTTTCAAATGCCGCTTTCTTTCCAGCCATATCAGCAAGAAATTCATTTCCGTTTATTTTGCATTAATATTCGCTCTTTTTATCGACTTTACTCGCTGCGAAATTTCTTAACGGGGTGACCTTATTACAGCTTCACTAAGAAAATTCGCAGCGAGTAAAGTCTAGATATAAAGCGAATTTAAATACAAAATAGACGTTAATCACTTTATTGCTGATATGGCTGGAATGTGATGGGCATTAAAACAATGAATACAAGTAATAAAGGGTATAAAACGGCGACAAATACCTGTCTCTGCATGGACGTCGTCATCTTGTTTATCACGTGATTACTCCCTCTGTAAATGTTTAAAGCGGGGACGTCCCTTTTTTGGAAAATGTCAATATTAAAATGTATGTATTATTAAATAGAACTTGCTCTATATGTTTTAATATTAAATGTTATACGTTATTCTTAGACACCCCGCCGAATGTCGATATTACATATCGTCTAGTTGTATATATACATATATATTTGCGAATGTCTTCTGTATCATGAATAATAAAAACCGCATGAAGACAACCATATAGACAACGTATATAAGCTTGAATTATGGACGCATTCCAGTGATAACAAAGTTTACTAAACCCGTTTAAAATTCACTACAAGATCCATAAGTTCGCTGTTCTGTATACAAGTATTATGAATATTTTGAGAACATTTTCTTAAAGTAAAAAACGAAATAAACGAAGTTAAAAAAATAAATAAGATATCTATTGTATGTGTTACTCATATAAAAACAATCAGAGCAAGGGAAAAATGAATATTAACAGATTGGCATTCGTATCTTCGATCTGAACAAAGACATTACTTTCCTGAACGACAATGTTTAATTTGGCAACTTGTCAATTAAACTTCTAATGTTATCACGAGGACAATCTTCACCATGAGAAAAGCGATTTTTACAAATTAAATTGTCTCTGCTCCTTTCTGATTAATAACTCTCAATAAATTATGTTTACATATGGCTTCAAAACGCGATAAATGTTGTCACATGTCTTATGTAAATAATTGTATCGTTATTATATTTTATTGAAACCATTGCTCACCACAGTTTATTGCAACTTGTTTTTCTTGTTAGCATTTAAAACAGTTTTGAGACCTTTCATACTAACATTGTTTGAAGATATACAATCTGTTTTGTCGTGCTCAAGACTTCGTTAATATTGTCTCCAGAGCGGATTTCCCAGCACGCAGTTCAAATATAACTATTGACAACGGGAACGACCACTATGCGGACAACAGTTTAGGACGTACGCGGCAGTTTAGTTTCACGCAAATTTGTTTTTACTATAACACCGGTTGCGCAATAAGTGTACGCGTTTTTTCGGACACTGTCCTACCGGTTGCGCAATAAGTGAATGCATTTTTGGATACTGTAACACCGGTTGCGCAATAAGTGTATGCTTTTTAGGATTTTCGAACCAAAACGAGATATATATCCAATATTGGAAAAACACCAATAATTCAACTATTATGAAGCAAAGGCAAATGATTAAACAATATGTGTCATATAAACTGTACAATAAGAATCGACCATCATCTCTAAGACAACACAAACTCTTTTTTATAGCGTGATTGTAACGGCAAGCATGACTCTTCATACGGGAAAATCGGCAATACATCTTCATAATTGGAGATGCTTGTGTCGAAACTTAGGCTTATTAAAAAGAATAGCTTTCCTGCGCATTAAAGAATGTGTTATCGAATGGTCATTTGTTTTGAACATGTCACAAACATATACTTAAATATGCATAAATTATAATTCAAATATCAGGCTCATTGATGTTATGCTTAACACTTAATCTCAATACTTTTTTATTTTTAATTACTCACACATTTACTAAGTAAATCAACTTTCATACGGTTTTGTTTGATATATTTTATTACATAGAATCAATGATGAATGAATAGCATTTATTCACGACGCTATACTACTTCTGGATCAAGTGCGGGTGGGATTGCATCTTGCTCGACGTGCAAATAGATACACGCGAATAGTATTGTGTTTTTCGTTCGCATATCATATTTCTCTTTGATAAATTTGATTAGAACAAACATGTTTTGTTTATGATTTGTTAGCCCTTAAACAAAAATGAGCAACAATACAAATTCAATCTGTCCGATCGCTAAGCAATGTATTTGAAAACATGCGGGTACCGCACGTGCAACACATTTATAAAACACAAGTCACATCACACGAAACGAACGTTTGCCCTACATCTAAACCATTCTACCTAAATATTGTTAATAATTCTTCATATTTTATGAAAAATTGAAGTAATAAAGACGCGCGCCATGCAACCATGTGTAGCATGCGGGAACTTGATTATGCCAAGTATTTGTTTTATATGAATTTTGGGACTTTTTATGTTGAAAATAAAAAAATATATATAAATCATAGTTATACATTAATATAGAGGAAAAGTTGTTTTTTTCAAAGGTTTCCTCATTGTTGTGCTCAATGTTGGTCTGTATGGCATTTTTGTGACGTAAACACATTCATTGAAAACAGGCGTTATATTTAATGAAAATTAACAACACTGTCGATCCTTGATTTTTGTTTCATTTAGATAACGGCTAAAGATAGCTGTAGCAAACTACAAACACATATATAATTCTATGAGGAACAAACAAAATAATCACACCTTATCAAAATGTCCTAAAAATGTATGATTTACTTTAAAAAATCAATATTGATTTCAGTATTATAACATTACAGTGGCATATCAAAAACTAATAGGTTATTATAATTTCCAAAACACTTATGAAAGATACCGAAGTTCATGTATGTAGTGAATGATTGTTTAACATATACGCACAAATGGTATTCTGTTGTAATTCTATTCACATGCACACGTTTTAGTAGTGTGTACAGGTTTTCAAATAATTAAATTACTTTTGTTGGATTATGGTTATATCGTACATTAACTGTGTGTATATATTGTTTTACGTATTTATTTTCTTACCAATTCCAATAATATTTAACTGCTTAAAGATACATTGATGGAAAACAATGGAATGCCGTGAGTGGTCAAGTCATGTAAAGAATTGCAATTAATACCGTTGATGTACCCCTTTAAGTGTCTTATATACATCTTGTTTTTAGTTGGATACTGCCTACTTTTACTGATCTCGATAAATATTATTAAATATTTGGGTCTTGATTAAAATGAAATCTACTTTTGCATTGGCATACAGCCAAACAATGGTCAAGTCGTGTTAAGAATTACAATTAATACCGTTGATATGCCCCTTTAAATTTATTGCTCACATCTTGTTTTGGATGCTGTATTAACCTACTTTTACTGATACACATTATTTGTGATTTATTTAAATCTTACTCTACTTTTGGTATACATTTACTAGTTTGTGTTACAAACTTGTCCATGTATATTGTTTTGATTTGTTGTTAATTGTATTTAACTACATGCAGATAAACTTCGATTGTTAACAAACGACCCTGGTTACCTATGTTTTTCTTTTTAAATTTTTATAAAGTAATAAATAATGAAACATTTGGGTAAGTTTGGACAAAATCAAGGTATGGGAAATACTTTTATAATAATAACAGTAACATGAATGGAATTGATTTTCATATGTGAAATTCTGTTGTTGTTGTTTTTCATAAATTAATGCCCCGAAAATATATTTATGTTTTTTTTTTATGAATTTGCAGTAAAGTTAAATCAATATATACAAACAGAGAGAGAGATATAAGTTTTTTCAACAGTTTTATAACTAATTTACACGATTTGAGTGTGTTTGCCATATTTTTAATTTATACTTATGCTAAAATAGGTATGATGTTTAAGTGCGAATAAAAAAATAACAACACTGGTGACCCATGTTTTTCATTTTATTTTTCTATCCAAAACAGATGGTTCTAGCTAATTACCAAAAATGATCAAATTCTAGGTACAAGAAAATTTGCATTGAAACTGCAGCATACGTCCTTAACGCGATTTGCTTATCAAATATAAAAAACATACTTTCAAGTACCAGTGAAACTCCATTGGTTTTTGGAGTTGTCAGCTTGACTGACAATATTACGGCTGTATATACTTATCGTGAATAGATACTTTATCTTAAATATAAGACCACGTGACTGCGATGAAAACATATCTTATTTGTATCTTGTGTAAAAGCTCGTAAAACTAAGCACTCGGGAAATAACCAATATGGTCTTTTCTTAAAAAAAACTGAATATCAGTTTAATGATTGAATATGGTTCCTTTAGAAGTGTTCGAAGTCTCTAAAATGCGGTCAGGTGTAATACATGAGATATGAATTTGAAGGATCAATTCATAAGTTCGATCGGACAATTAAATATGGAAAATAGGTCTTTTGTACCTACTGGTTCAACTAGAGTATCGATGTTATTCCACGTTTAGAAAATATAATACTTAAACATTCGAAAATCAAATGAGTGTTAATAGGTTAAACGGTTTACAATCCATCGAACAACATATGTGCACGTGTTACACGAGAATAGAACATTAAATATATATCTGTAAACTATTGCAATTACGTATACTTAAGTGTTTAAACATTGCAAAGGTGAGTTATTATCAGTTTTTAAATATTTCTAGCATATCCACTTCAGGTTAATGTGTTAATTCTGCGAAAAATCCTTTCTTTGCAATGCTGGCACAACACGTGAGTGCGTTTGACGTATGTCATTAAAATTGCACATGGTATATTTTTCTTACATATGGTTAAAGCCCCATTAACACTCAAAATCAACGACTATTTCGTAAAATATTTCGTATAATAAAGTTAACCCATACAAAATCAGTGTTCCATATAGAAAAAGCCAATCTTTCAACGCTATATGTGATCTGGTTACATATAAATCAACTCTTTCTTTGAATGTTGGCACAACACATGAGTGCATCTGCCGTGTGTCATTACTTTTGAACGTGGTAGTTGTTTCTTACATTTTTGTTAACATAATTTTTGCAGTGTTTATATCTAAAACGAGTAAAGACTTTAAAGTAGGATGATATGAAGTAAAAGTATATTTATACTGCATTAATTTATGGGCGATTCTGGGCAAAAGTCCCTATATCCGATCAAATCCGAAATGTTGTTCATCAAACGTTTGAAGGCGGTCTCCCAGTTATATTTGTGTTTGTAATTTTCGTATTGTTGTGCTTGTTCGAATTAATGAGAAAATGATCGCTTAAAATGTACATTCATATTTGCAACAACAATTGTGTTTCGGTCCTTAAAATACACTAAACTGCGTCAAATGCTAAATTANCCGAAATGTTGTTCATCAAACGTTTAAAGACGGTCTCCCAGTTATAATTGTGTTTGTAATGTTCGTGATGTTGTGTGCTTTGTCGAATTAATGAGAAAATGATCGATTAAAATGTACATTCATATTATTAGCAACAACAATAGTGTGTCGGTCCTTAAAAAACACTAAACTGCGTCAAATGCTAAATTAAATGTTGAAAGCTCGAGTAATTATACGATAGAAGACTTAGCACTAATTTAACCTGGTGTTTCTCTAGCATCATGTGATATACTTTTGACATTTCATCATTAATAAGTTTCGAAATACCGCGCAGAAAATTGTCCACATTCGTTATGTTTAAATATGTAAACTGTCTGTCCAATATCATATTTTCTGTTTCAACAATTAATGGTCATCCGTTCAAAACGTCATTTATAAATGTCTGAAAAGGATGGGACAGGTAGATGATAGATTTAAACTTGTCCGTTCGTCTGTCCTTCTTTCCGTTCTTCCGTCCATGGCGCGCAGAAGTATGTTTTTTCCAACAGGTTTTCTTTTAATACTGCATATACGTACATATAAAGTACGACATATAGTAAAATACTAAAATGCAATCAGACATGAAAAAAGGTGCACAAGCTATATACATATATAAAGTTATCGTAATTATTTGAAAGTAAATTTCGAGTATAACTTCAGTTGGTTTTAATTCTGAGTTGCAAATCTGTTTTAATGAAAATTACAAAAAAGACAGTTACAACAGAACAAAAAGTAAGAAGACATTTCCAGTATGTAACCACAACAACATACCCAACAAGTATTGCAATAAGAGAGTTGAAGCTAAGCAAACACGTTAACCAGAATGTAAAATAGCGTATGCTATGTTTTGGTTCTGATTGTTCGACAATACTGGAGTGATGCCACCTACGTAGCAAACAAATGCAATGTTTAAACTTGTGACGCACGCAATTCAAACATTATTGCTGCGAAAGAGATTTAACATTCCAAGCGTATTTACCAGAATGTGAACTTGCGCAACTCCATATTTTGCTTCGTATGATTTCCGCAAAATTGTAGTGATCGCCATTTTCAGACTAAAATAATCAGTTGTAACTTGTGTCGGGCGTAACTCAAAAATGATTGTTGCTAGAGTGATGAAACTTTTAAAACATATTACGCAGCATGTGCAATTCGGAACCTTGATAATTTTGATTCCTTTTTTTAAACGAGACCAATGGTCATGTTTAGAAAAAAAACAAGTTTTAGTCACGTGTAACTCAAATTATATTATTGCTAGAGGGATGCTACTTTAAAGGGTGCTTGCGACAGCAACAACGGAAGGCAGTTTCTGTAATAAATGGCATTATATATATATATATATAATGAAATACCATATACATATGTTGAAAGTCAAACTCAAATGTAAAGAATGTCATTTGACAAAGAAGTTCGTGCCTTCAGGAACGATCGAGTGAATCAAATCCGTTAGCAGCCAACTAAACTATTAGTAAAGTTCAATCAATTCTCTACTATACATATTGGAAACTAGAAAATAACTAAAACTATCCAGTTACTATTTATTTTCAGTAAAATTTAAACGCACTTTTTCTACGAGATAATAATGCTGTATAGTTTAAATACAATACACGAAATAAAAATTATCATTCTAGATTAAAAATATTAACTGTTAGTATACATTTATATACATGTAATATAAAACGTGTAATACAACTACAACAACATATAAGTGTGTTTATGAATTTGTGTTTTTGTCCTTTCGAGCAAAATACGTTGTGTTTAATAAACAAAATATCAAACAGTTCATACCAAAACGATAACACATTTGATAAATTATAATATATTAATATTAAACTTACACATAAATGTTACCATGTCGAACCATTATCACCGGATTCCATACTAACACGCGGGTAAATAGAACGCATATACACATAATACATCAATTGCATGTTGAACAATATGTTAAGACAGAATGTTAAA
Source organism: Dreissena rostriformis (assembly GCA_007657795.1). Classification (NCBI taxonomy): domain Eukaryota; kingdom Metazoa; phylum Mollusca; class Bivalvia; order Myida; family Dreissenidae; genus Dreissena; species Dreissena rostriformis. The sequence goes on along the minus strand of VMBQ01007776.1, from coordinate 1,389 downwards.
ACATCTCAAATATGAGTTAATTATTTGTTTTTAAATATCTCAAGCAAACACACTTGAGTTTAATGCTTTTTACCTGCGAAATTAAGGTACTTGCAAATGTTTGCACAACAGATGGATGAATCTCAAGCTTATTACCGTCATGTCTGGTATATATTTTTTATCATCGTTAAGTGTGTTCAAGTGTTAATGGAACTCTTTTGAAAGTGCTCTTAAAGGGGATATGTACGATTCAAATTTCAAACATTTTATTTTTCTCAATCTTAAACTTAAATATTTACGATTAAAGTTAAATGAAAATGTTAAATATATATTAATGGTACCATTGTTGTTTATCGGTACCCCAAACGCAAAGAATCGGGCCTGAAGTGGACGACAGCTTTCAGGAAATATGACGTACTCCTGACAAGTGTGCTAACTTATAACTTCCACAGTAAGCTGACTTGGCAAATCCAGCACAACGAAAAAGTTTCATGAAACAAAATAGAACGTGATTGAAACACGTCATACCTTTGCAGATTTAAGGGTGTGTCCCTGTCCGTTTAAGCCCCATCTAAAAACGTCTTCGATCTAGTATTCTCGTGTTAAATCTTAACACACTTAACAGTGTCGTTCTCTTTGATGTTCTCCTTTCGACCGATAATGCATGCTGAAACGTGGAGTGGCAAAGATAAGAAAGTTTGCCGATTGTTCCTCCAATGGCTGATGTCATTTGATCATTTTACCACCAAATTCGTTTACCATGGTGTCAAATGATCACCATAACACTGAGAAATGGTAATTAAATTCGAATGTTCTTACTAATCTTTAAAGTCCATGGGTCTGTGTAGCTCCGTCATGAGGTCCCACTTTGAATTATAATCATTATAATGATTTGCTTTGGGATTTTTTAAGACAATACGGATTGTTCAAGATAAAAAGGACATAAACTATTTTAGCCTCGCTCTGTGCAATGGGGGTTAAATACATTTGCGTTAAGTGTCGTCCCAGATAAGCCTGTGCAGTCCGCACAGTCTAACCAGGGACGACTTTTTCCGTTTTTAATTTATTTTTCGTTTGATAGATGACTCTTCTTGACGAAAATCCAGATTAGGCGTAAACTATCGTCCCTGATTAGACTGTACGGACTGCACAGACTTATCTGGGACGACACTTTGCGCAAATGCATTAAACCCCCTTTTCACAGAGCGAGACGCATTTGTTTTGTTGAGGTTGTGCTGCTTAAGATGATGTACTTCAAATGTTTCATGTTGAATTGGTCCAATATAATTAAGTTTAAAAAACCTTCATATTCGTATGTAGCCTCTATTCCTGTATAGTCGGCCACTGAATAGTTAAACTGACTTTTTATATGGAATGAAAACGTTTTAAACATAAGTGTGACAATTAATT
>VMBQ01007775.1:10801-42378 GCA_007657795.1 Dreissena rostriformis | reverse complement strand
ATACGTGGAGACCAGCGCTATCGAACAGTCGGGTTTTACCACGTGCTTCCATTCCGCAGTTGGTGACATTGTTTTGTTTTTGATTTTGATATTAAGGCCCGTTTAATCAATAGGAAAAGGAATATATCCCTCAACCTGTCTTTGTCTCCTATCGGTTTTGAAAAGATGTTGGTGATGCAGCGGAAAACACTTTTCATGATAATGATGATTTTTTTTTATTCGAAAAAGGTGTTTTGTTTGAATTAAATTTAAATTAGCTTAAACCCACTAAATACAAAATTTTGATTAGAGATGTTAAATAACAAGTCATGACTATCATTGTTCACCAGAGCATTATATACTGTACAAGTTCCATAGTCGGATCCAAGGGGGGCGGACGCGGCGTACGCCCCCCCCCCCCTAAAATCGCCAAAGAAAAGTCAATTCATTTGATGTTCCACACTTAACTTCATCTAAATCACATATTTAAACTCATTTTTCTTCTTTTTCGTACACAACATTTCCCCACTTATCACAGACAATCGCTTAATGTTTAAAATTTAGACTCATTGTCGCCCGTTTTTTCAAGTCGAACTTTGCGATTCATTGATTCTCTTTTCGCTGCATTTTATATTCATCCGTATTACGTATAAACTATGCACCTTTTTGCATTATTAGAAGGTACTTTGAAGAAAGTACATAAGGCGTGACATGCTCGAGAAGTGGTTGTCAAAGCCTTCAAAATCACTAAAATCGTGGAGCTTACAGGGGGCTTTCGCCCACCTGGACCCCCTAGCAGAGCTTTGCCCTGCTCCCACCAGGGGCCCTAGCGGCCCCCCTGGACCCCAAGCAAATCTTTCAATATCCCCCCCTAATCAGAAATCCTGGATCCGCCCCTGCCGTTCTAGTATAAGTATTATTATATATTTATCAATAACATCATCGGAATTTCGTTTAATTCCAGATCAAAGCAGCCCTTGAATCCAAGCAGACGACAAGTGATGATCTCGGGCCATGTTTACGTCCGCGTGCCAGCACTACGGTAGTGACGTCACAGACGTTAAAACCGCACCGCTCACCGTTACCAACACGTGCGATGTCGAGTGTCATTTCTAGCAGTCTTCCGCCTAAAGTGTCGTTAACCAAATTCATTAATAGTTATTCAGATTGGATTTGAAATGTAGGTTTCATTATCGCCAATTTTGATTCACAAGGCAATTGGCAATTTACTCTTTCAGTCATCGGAAAAGAACATGGACATTTTACGTTAAACACCCTTTCCTTGTAACTGATTTAACGAAAGAGATCGTAAACAAAACCGGACACAAAAGCTGTGAAATAATATTATCATTTTACGTCATTTCTTTACTATGCCAGCGAAATTCTCAACGTTAGAAAGTTTAGAAATTTTTTAATATGTCAGAAACGCTGTCATGACAAAAGGGCAATACTTAACATAGCAAGACTGTTTAAATGCAAATTACAGTTCTAATATACATTCTTTTTTTAGAAGCTGAAGGTAGTGTTATGTAACAAGTAGTTAAATTAGCCGTATTGATTACCGGTGTGGTTATGCAGCAATACAACGTGTTCTAAAAATCGTTAAAATGTGGATATTAAGCCGTATGTGTGTATGCATGTATACATGTTAAAATGATGTTGCTTTCCAAAAAGTAAAAAATAACGTTAACAAACTGTAACTTTTGTAATATGTTCTATTTAAAAAAGTGTTTTTGTTTTTAACATCTCGATATCGTAATTCCCGTTTAAAAGCCATTACATAAAGCGTAACACTTGATTAGATTTTTACTCAGTTATTGTTTATGTTGTATATATTATTATATTACATATTTTCACATTGACTAAAACCATGTGTAGCAAGTCTTGTTATGTTTAAAACGTAACTGATTTGCAAGTCTTCTTTGTGCGATGCCCATGAACCCCGTTGCACTTGATATAAAAGTTATCCACACACAAATGCAACAAAACAAGCTATAATGGTTATCCTTATTTTCATGGCGTCCGTCTTCGTGCGTCGTGTTTCGTCAACTTTTAGCTCGTTACCACTCTAGAGGCCACTTAATCTTGATGAAGTTTGGTCAGAATGTGTTTGACAATATATAGGTCTAGATTGAATCACGTGTGTTCAAAACGTATGTAACCATTCGAAACCTTAAAACAAACTTGTATCACTATAGAAGACACATTTATGATTTTAGCTCGCTACCACTCTAGAGGCCACTTAATCTTGATGACGTTTGGTCAGAATATGTTTGACAATATATAGGTCAAGAATGAATCACATGAGTTCAAAACGTATGTTTCCAGTTGAAACCTTAGAAAACAAAAACTTGTATCACTATAGAAGACACATTTATGATTTTATGAATTAAGTTTTGACTGAATTAGTTTTTTTTAACAAATGCGATCATGCTTATGTTGTTTACTTGTGTCGTAAAATAAACTGTTAAATTGCGCCGCTTTGATGCATCTATGACTGTCTTGTGATTTGATTTAATTTAGATGAATACTACGTTGATTGTACCATCAATTGTGTAGCTGTTGCTATCTGTTTATAATATCTTCAGCCCAATGGACTGACCTTCAAAATATTAACAAAACATTCCGCAGTGTTCATTGAAATATTTTTGATATTTATATCATCAAACGCATTAGACTCATGAAAAAAATGTTTCAACAGTAATCGCTTTAATTTGAACTTTCGAGCGTTTATTTCTACGTCATCTTTACAGTATGGGCGTATTTACTTTCAACTGTGTTATGCCACAGCTGGTAACAATATTTGCACATTATTTACATGTTAATTGGTATAAGAGATGATTAGACAAAGTACATCAATAAGTGAACACAAAATATGTACAAAATCCATTTGTGAATATAAACAAGAAAATCTGTAAAGCACGAATACACTGGTGAAATATTAATAAAATTGCAAATATTAAATAAATGAACAAATATAGTGTTTTCTGTAATAAGAAACGTTTAACAATAAAACATGGAAAAATAAAATTTCTTACTATTATTAAAAGATGGATCATCAATGTGTCATCTGTAATGTCGTAGAATTCCTAAACACACTTAACAGATATTTCCGCTTTCGGTATCGCAAGGTTCAAGTGCTAATTTGATTGTACTCAAATATTTGCTTTGCCATTTCATCTTCTACTAGTCACTAACAACTGCAATAATAAGAATGTCGTGTGTGAGGTCGTCTTAATTTATAGTGGATGTAAGGTTACTGCCCTACTTTTTGTAATACATTATGTGCGCTTGAGAATAAAGTTAAGCCGTGGCTTGCCTAGCCGTTACTATATTTTGAGATTAAAAATGATAGGCTTGGCTTCTCTGTTGATAAAGTCCGAATTGTGTTTATCTGAGCTGGCCACTATTGCGTTTTGGTTTAATCCGATCAGGCCCGTCATTGTTTCTCGTAACATGGCGTCGATCGAAATGGGAGCAAAAAAATCGGGGTGACAGATTCAGATGCAGATAGTGTCGGTATTGATGTAAGAGGTGTCCACGTTATTAAAGACGTTCGTCTCACAAGCGTGCACAGCATAAAATATCTCGTGACGCTCACATGTGTGGTTCTCGTACTTGTTTTGGCAAAGATTCAGTGGACTGTCGCCTTCTGGTTGATTCAGCTTTCAGCTGTAGGTTGCGAATAATAGAAGTCGTGACATCAACGATCCCATCTGTAAATACAATCAATGCGATAAATAGCAATTTAAATAATTAAAGTAATATGCATTAGTATTTAAAATAATTATTTATAAGTTTATTTATTATGCAATCAAACTCGTGTCTCATTCTATCGTTTGTTATTAAATGAATTAAAAATTGCTAATTTATTAAATATTGTGTAAAACAAATATACACTTCACACGTGATTATTATGTAAGAACATATGTTGAATACATCAACCGCAAAACTTGAACATATGTACGAATAANTTTGCTCTGTCTTAGCAGGTGTTTCGTCTTGCACTTCCGGTATATTTCCAAAAATTAAATTGTTCGTCATGCTTTGAGACTGCACATAATTCATGTCTTCTTTGAGCTTATCACTATGCTGAGTATTATGTTGCCATCAGTTTGGTAAAAATTGAGTTTACTCAGACCATGGAAACATAACGCATTTAATGAGAGTGTGGTTGTGCGTGGTGTGGTGTGTGTTTGTTTAGAGTGTTTTTACCATTGTTTAATTTGATTGCTTTAAGTGCCCATCACTCAGCTTAAATATGTTCTGTTATCGAGCAACGTGTCCAAACTAGGAAGTTTTAAATCTAAAATGCAAATCATGTGGCTTTATTTGTTTAAAATATATCTCGAAGCATTTGCTGTTTTGTTATTAAACAATTAATGACTACTTGATTTCCTTTTTGTATTATTGTATTTAATTTTACAAATAAACACAACAACCTTAATATTTTATGTTCTTTACATGAAATGCAATTTTGTCATACAAAGCGAGAAACGGCATTCTATTTCTTGATAAGTTTTATCTATTACTCACACTTCGTCCACACTTTTTGTAAAGTAAAAGAAAGTTGGCACTGCATTTTTCTAATTTAATGTTGTTATTATTCATCTTAGTTCACTTACATAATATAATTTAAAGAGTCGCAATTTTGCGACACTCACACACAGCTGCATTTAATTATTACTTTTAAACGTTTTACAATAGCAGAACCACTTAGTGTAAACAAAGTGAACGTTCAGTGAATGTTGTAATTTCCATCCAAACCTTATGCCAGTTTGCGGAAAGAATTACAACTAGATTACAAATTTCGTACATGCCAGGTTTTGGTGACATGTTTTCTTCATTTATTTAAAAGGATCGGTATAAGCAGGATTTATTGGAAATATTCGTCATTTGCTTTTTTGTAAAGCTTAATGTATTGTTGAAATACATACAAAACAATAAAACCAAAATTGCATATTCGACATCGCGCATAAAATTGATTATAATATCAACTCAAGCATTCAGGGTGAATGAGACCATATTGTTCTGCCTTGAAATGATGGTGCATATGTCTTTCATATAGAAATAAAAAGGTGTCCGATATAGCAGCAGCTATGCTGTGTTAAACATAAAAGGAATTCTGGAAATAAAAATGTATACTATTTTAGCATAAATTAATATCCGCTATTGAAAAGTTATCGTATATATTTAGATTTCCCATACGATGATGACCAAGCTATCCCCATTTGTTTGAATCATCATCATGATAATCTTCATCATCAGCGACATGCAAATCATCAACATTGCAAATCATCATTTATTACAAATCATCATCCTCATCATCATCATCATAATCAATATCATAATAATCTTAACCAATATCATAATCATCATCGTCATCATCATACGCCGCCCCATAAGCATCATCAGCATCATCATTGTAATCAGTAGCAGAAACAAAATTTCAAAATTAAATTACATTTGATTAGGAGCGTTTGCATTTCGCTTTTTTATAATCTCATAACTGTCTCAACAAGCGCTATCTAGAAACGGATATATTAATGAATTATCGATTTTGGTATTAAGGGATGTTCCAATTAATTATCAGTTAACTATTTAAACATCGTTAGCAACGTATCATGTTTATTTTGCCAATACTGAAATGTTTAACTAATTAATTAAAACGCATATTTCGCAATTCTTTTTAACATACAGACCAATGACAACCGCAGAGTAATTGGCTAATGTTTACATAATTTGTAATTATAGCGTTCTTTAAACGAAATGTCAACATACGCCTTCCGGTGTTTTTGAATCAAACTGTGGAAAAAAGGTAAACTGACTAAGATGGTAATAATGATACTGCAACATGTTTTTCCATATACGTTGTTAAACACGATTTAACGCAGCCGATGTTACTTCGCTGCTGTGTCGTTGAACGTTTGTTTGTTATGAATAAAACAAAGTCGAGTGTTACATCATAATGCGGGCGTTAGAAAAATACCACCATTTATGACAAAGCGAAATTGAGGCTTGTGATGATTTAATACTTATCAACACTGGTACGATAGCGATGTTTCAAATTTAATATGCCCAAACAGGACCAAATAGTTTTAACAAAACTTGTTCTAACAATCAAATGATTAAAATATCCTTCTGTTATTGATCATTAGTTTAAGTACAAATTTCAGCGATTTAACCATTTTTAGCTGATATTTTAAACTGTTTTTTAGATTGGCAAACGTAAAATTGTGCTGAACATAATTGGATTAGATTATAAAATATTTTTTTATATACATATTACACTGTACACTACTCTAAGAAAGTGGAATTTTTGTAGATTGTATTCAGATCTTTTCTAAAAAAAAAAATGCGCATGCAATTGATAGTAAATTGATATCAATAAACATCAGTGTTACAGCCTTTAGCATACAGATCAACGCCGTTTACTTTCCTGTGTACATAAAAAATGACTGGAAATATTACAGATGTTTCGGCTAATAGCATTAGAGCCGTTTTAATGGTTTACACTTTCCAAGTTTATTGACAAATTGGCAATTACGGACGTAACTGCCCCTGATAAAAGTTTGTTAGCACTTCTAACGCGTCTCACAAACGTTGGCGTCGGACATATCTGTATGCAGCATTATGTCTTCTGCACTTCCGCGTGTAGTTATGGCTGTATTGGGTAAAGTGAAACACTAATATTTGAGTGTTAAATATTGCAATTGGAAGCTTCGAGCTTCCAAAGAAAATAGTTGTTATATTTTCAGTGCTTGGAAAGAGTAAAAAGTATGTTAAATACATAGTGCAAATTATTTCTGCGTACGAATTAAATGGATTTTGTGTTACCTGATTTTAGTATTCAACGGTACAACATTTAAAATTCTAATTAAATATAAATGTTTTTTTTTTCCAGTGTTTACAGCTATACAATGGAAATGTGAAGGTAAGATTCCCATATTTATTACACATAGTCGGTGTGTTTCTCAGTTAAATGGGACATTTATTGTTGGAAAATTAGCAAAACAGTTCCTCGCTAATTGCATAACTATTATCATAGTGAATATGAAGGACTTATTGAAAGTACGAATATGGAAATACGCGATACAAATCGTTTAGTTAATTTGTATGTTTCGTATACAATTTAAAAAGTTATGAAGTTATGCGGAGTGCTCCTGCTGTTGTTTGTACTATCCCTGACATAACTCGCAAACTGTTATTAGTGCAAAATCTTACATATAAGGACCCAATGCTTATTGTTTAACCAAATGACACCAAAGGTACCATGTTCACAGGGATTAATTTAGTTGAAAAATATGAAAAATATGACTACATCCTTCAAAGTCGCAAACATTCAAACCCCGGTTTGAATTTGTTGTAATAACTTCCTGGATATTTTTTTTAGAACAATGCACAATTCCAAGAATTTAAACGCCCAATGTATTCGAATGTTGATGAAACCAAGCGAGCAGGGTTTGCACGTCTGGCCTGTATGTCAATGTGTCTGTCCGCCAGGCAGAGTGTTCAATAAAGAAATTAAGTATTACTCAGTGTGCGTAAATTGCAAAGTTTATGTTGTACGTGTTCTCCTGATGCTGGGTTAAATGAGGTTACGACGTGTGTTTCATTTCTATTTTACTTACAAGGGTCTGTAACATTGGGGCGAATTTTAAATTATAGCTGCTATTTGTTACTATTTATCAATTTTACCAGTATATGCCAGGCAAAATATTGTGTTGAACGCTACATACAGAAAATATAGTCATACAGTTGTTTTGAACGTGATCGATTAACAATAATTGCTTTGAATGATGTTAAAATAGTGATTTATCACTAAGGACAACTATTTAAAGCAAAACAAAAAACGTTGTGTGTTGTTTTCGTAACTTAGTTATTTTTATCAGCATTTGTATGTAAATCAGGATTGTTCCCTTTTCCAAAATGTCACGATTTATATCTGATTTAGTAGTTTTTTGGAAGAATTCAAAATTTTAATTTTTTATTCGGTCCTACTGGTCAGAAAATTTCTCAACATTTGAGTGGTTATTAGCAACGGGTCCAACTAACGGACAATTATCTCAACATGTAAGTTATAGAGGATATTTGTTCATGTCAGTGAAAAATCGTTTGTTATTTCACGAGTGATCATGGAATATATATTTTCACGAGTGGCGCAGAACGACATGAACACATTTTCCGTTTCTTTTATGCCCCTTTTTCAAGAAAATAATTAACAGCTGTTTCCCTTTCGCTGAAAGGTTACCCTTTCTCCCGTGGCGTACCTCAATACATTGAAATGACGTTATTTTTTTGACAAAATGACGTCATTTTTTGTTGACGAAATAACGTCATTATTCCAGGAATTTCTTAAGTTTCATTCATTCATTTTAAATTCTTCAGTTAAACTCGTTTACAATGTAAATAAACGGTAAAAAAGCATACAATTAAAGAAAATTTGTTGGATTCGGTGGAATATCGATTTTATTTCACTCGTGTTCATAAAAAAATATAAACAAGGATATCAACAAGGGAAGTAAATCTTGATATGATAATCTAAAAATAGAAAAAGGAGTTCCGAAAATGTGTTATTTTCACCNTTTTTTTTTTTTTTTTAGCAAAGGAAGAGGGTTTTTTTTGGACGAATTCAAAAAATTCATTTTTTATTCGGTCCTACTGGTGAGAAATTGTCTTAACATTCAAGTTGGTATTAGCTACGGGTCCAACTTACGAACAATTATTTAAACATGTTAGTTTTAATAAGCACCGCTAGCTACGCCGTAGAAAACACATACTCAGTCTTATTCACAATATATGGTATATCACACACTTACGGAAAACGTCAAATATTGCATTACATTTTGTTTTGTTTCAGCACAGGGAGGTGTCTGCATGGCTCCGTTTACTCATGCCGCTGGGATTAATGGGAAAGTGTTTCAAATTGCATTCCCAGACAGTACGCACCTACACAAACACAACACCATTGCTTGGTATAGGTGCAACAGTGGTTACGAATTCCCGGATGGTAGCTTGCAGCAATCGTCAACTTGTCAACTAGACCTATCATGGTCCCCGGTCCAAGAATGCATAGGTTAGTTTAATGTCACACAGAAAAAAAGAATAAAGCTATAGATACAGCGTACGTTAAATCCGTAGGCTCACGTAAAAGAATAGAAATGTAAAGGCGATGTTGTTCCTTTTATAAGAAAACACCCGAATGGATAATTTGCTAATTGAATGATTGTTTTTTTTGCAATAAATAATAGAATATGTCAATACAAATTAAAAGAATATGTTGTTGATAATAACAAACAAAAAACAAGTAAAATATAGCGCTGTTGCAAGAGATGATAAAATAACTGCTACATGCATCGACGATAATTTGAATTTGAATTTTATTTAAATGATGGCTTGAATAAACGATTATTGTTATTAACGTGAAGAATGTAAAGCTAGCAATGTCTGCTTAAATAATATTTCAGTAGTGGCATGTCAACCATTAAACGTAGAAAACGGAATTGAGGATTCACAGAGTCTGACGTATGGCTCTGAGGTCACTGTCACGTGCAACCCTGGTTACGTCACTAAGAATGGCATGTCCGCAACAACAGTCAAGTGCGAGAGCAACAAGGAATGGTCTTACGTCCCTACATGCGATCGTAAGCTTTTCGCTGTTCTAATATATACTACTACTTTTCACAATACCATATACTTCTAGTCGACCATAACCAAAAATAATGTTATTCATAAACTTTCTACTACTAATGCTAATGCTACTGCTATATTTTTTTTTTATAAAACATCTATTTGACAGAAACAAATATTGTTATGGGGAGATTCAACCTGGTACCTGACAGGATGCGAGAGAATCCTTCCGCACTCGTTTCGGAAGTAGCCGCGCGCAGTCGCATAGAATGCGCATCATTTTGTCTGAGGTGGGCGGAGTGTATTCAAGCTAACTTTCGTGACGTCACAGGACCTGAAGAGACCGCCGGAACCTGCCGCATGTTTAAAACGAAGACAGACGACAATGACGTCACGGTTTCAGATGAATGGACTTATCTTTCAATCCAGAATTAACGCCTAACAAAGTGTTCTTTGCTTTTCAGATAAGAACGGATAGTTCTTTTATATTCGATACAACACATACATTTGTAATTATCTAACTTGATTCGAAATTCGAAGTAAATACGTTCTTGAATGTAAATACATACAAATGAGCCTCGCTCTGTGAAAAGGGGGTTTAATGCATGTGCTTTAAGTGTACTCCCAGAATAGCATGTGCAGTCCGACACTTTCCGCCTGAACTAGATTTTTGCTAAGAAGAGACTCTCTTTAAAAGAAAAATATCATACAAGCGGAAAGTGTGGTCCCTGATTGGCCTGTGCGGACTGCACAGGCTAATCTGGGACGACACTTTACGCACATGCATTAAAACCCCTTTTCACAGAGCGAGGCTCAAATGCATTACCAATATGATACTTTGTCACATCGCTGTTTTGAAATGAAAGTCCATTTTCATACACATTCCAAATGTCAAGCAATATCCGGATTGTAAAAAGATATATAAATTTTCATTGTCTTGAAATCTAATTGACAAATTTATCCATCAATGTATTGACCATAGATTGTGTATTTAACTCATCAAGAAATAAATGCGCCCGCAGATGATCATGTCCGAGAAAATATGTATTTTCGCCATTATTGCATAAACAAATTACACATACCTAAATAAGTTAGAAATAACATTGAAAACAATATGTCTTGTTCATTCGACATCGACAAAATAATTCGACTATTTTATATGACGTCATACATTTTAAGTTTTGTGTTTAACATATGCCTCACTCGGTCATCATCAGAAATGACGAGGCTTTACCTTCGGATAGGCAGTTTTCGATTTGAAATGTGTTTAAACAGTGGATTAATGCAAATTTGAAATGCAGCCGCGCAAAGTAAGAAATGATGAATTATTTTGTCGATATCGAATGAACAAGACATATTGTTTTCAATGTTATTTTAATTTATGGATATAGGGCTTGAAAGGCACGTGAATCGCCTTGTTAATACACGATTTCTCTCGTTCAAGCCCTCCTTTTGCCAAGTTTCTGCACCCCGCCAGAGGGCATTATAGATAAAGTTTATGCAATAATAATGATTCAATAATAAACGAATACAGACAATTTTACTACTGCATTTATATAAATGTAAGAGACTCAACATTCATTCGTATTTAATCGTTTTTTTATATATAATATTGTAATAAATTATCAAATATATTTAGTATGTAAGTTATGTGTACGTTGGCTGATTTAATATACTGGTTACACAGACTGAAAACTACGCAAACTCCAACCATATGCAGTTTAATCTCGTGTACTGACGCAATACTGCTTGGTTCATGCCGTCGTAGCGGGAGATTTAGTCGACGATCAAAACAGCCAGACAAACTATAAATCATGAGTGTTTGCGCATGCGCTGTTTAATGTTAATAATACCGTGAAAAACGTCAGACTGATTTCGTCTGTGCATCGAATAATCGTTTCATAAGTCGATTTAAGTGCACACATAAAATCATTATTTTATTCGTTCACCATTTAATAAATGTATATCGTGTTTTTCTCATTTTCATGACTTCTGACACGTAGCTGAAGGAAGAGTATCACCAATGTGACGTTTTTTTAACAATATCAAACGTTTCTGATCGGGTGTTATAAGCACGATCTGATTCTTCAAATAAAGGAAACCATCAGCATAATTATTTTAGAACTGTAAGCAGTAAATACTATTCTTCTCACACACAACTATTAATCGTGTTATGGACAATATAAGACACCACCACCATCAGCTCATTATTTCAGTAAACAAACATGGGCATATATATACTTCTTACAGGCAATACATAAGCCCTATCAATGACTAAGATAAAACACGATTACAACCAGCATAACTATTTCAATAGGTTTGTCGGTCTTGAACTACTTACGGGCAACGTTTGTACCCTGGCCATGAGAAATATAAGACACGTATACTATCAATATATGTCATACACGTCTTGTGGTAAGGGTTTAAGTCTTACTCGTTGGGAGTGTTAGACCTCTCTTTGACTAAAATAATGATGTTGATTGTGATCATATCTTGTATTATGAGTCGTGTTCTGAGAAAACTGGGCATAATGCATGTGCGTAAAGTGTCGTCCCTAATTAGCATGTGCAGTCCGCACAGGCTAATCAGGGACGAAACTTTCCGCCTCAACTGGATTTCCGCTAAGAAGAGACATCATTTAAACGAAAAATTCCATAAAAGCGGAAATTGTCGTCCCTGATTAGCCTGTGCGGACAACTTACGCACAAGTATTATGTCCAGTTTTCTCAGAACACGACAATTATTAATGGTTGGGTAAATTTTGGCGCGTGAGAATTGTTAGACAAGCTTATTAACTACAATAATGATGCGTGTGGTCTCACTATCCGATGTGTCGCATGGCTCGTGTAGAAATGTGCCTGTGAGAAGTATCAGACCAACTTTTTAACTAAAATTATGTTGCTGGTGGTGATGTTTTTAATGTGTTAGGGTAAAATACTTTCCCATGAGAAGGGTAAGACTGAATTTATGATGTTGATTGTAGAGAAGATTTGAAATTATTAATAGTTGCACGTGAGACTATTTAACACAATGTACGTCGTCACTGGAAGGTCATTGGCTATCACATTCATGCTTTACACTTATAGTCACGCATAGATTAAAAGCGATTCTTGTCGAGAGGGGACTTTCTAAAGACACATTGCTTTACACATTTTTGTGTTGATTCCATTGTTACTTCATTAAGAATTATTGCGGTAATAATCCAACGGTTTGGAGTTCCTATGCGTAGGAGCGTATTGCCCTGGTGGTTTGATAACAAGCAAATATACATATAGTCATCACTTAGTCACAAATTGTTTCGATTCTACCACGAATCATTATCATGTGTGTGTATTTAATTTGAACTATTTTAATCTATACTCCGCCCCATTTTCGCGAAAAACATACACATACGCGTTTCTTGAAATAAACATAGAATGTAGATGAACTTAATTATAACAATTCACTTTCACTTATTACTCGTGTCCTGCAAAACAGTACTTATTTTGCAGGATTGCTTGATCGCGCGTTTAAGCACGTGAATTTAATTTGTTTTGTTAAACACATTTTTTACTTCTAAAACCAGGTCATTATAATTTATGTTGAAATATAACAGAAAGCTTAAAATGTTCGCAGTAAAAATATGCCACGAATGAGTCGAGCATGCCAGTGAAAAATTATTTAACTTAAGCTCGAGTAAAATTATAGGACTTAATAGTTTCACTTTGACTTATGTAAACCTCTTTTTTATATCTTGGTATGATAGTATTCGTTAGTTTAAACGTTGGCCTATAAGCTAATGGAACTTACAATCAAATTCAGAAATACATATAGCTGAATGACGCTGATGCAGAAAATAAAAGGCTATAGTAGTTAGCGGCACAATCGTATCATATGAAATACAGATTATGATATCAGAAAGTACAAACACATGTTTGTTCAGTGTAAAAACGTACAAACAATAAATTTGTTTTACACCGCCCATGAAAAAAATAATACGACCTTACACTGAAAAACGACCAGTTACTTTATATCTTCGATTATCGAAGTTAATCTCCATTGTATCAATTTCAATACGCATTTGAACGCGTTTGAAAAAACTTTAGATTGATATTAGATTGCAACATGTGGACCATTATTTCATAGCGATAAATCAAACGTAGATAAATCTGTTCTTATTTGTGTCATCAACAGTGCTGGTTCGGATTGATTTTAACGTTTATAACGTATTGAATCGTATCTGGCGTAAGTGGACACTTGGTATAATTAACAGGCATTTCGAAAATTCGTGCTAATTGTTTGTTGATAACTTTAAAGTGATAGTCCATCGTTGTTTTGCATATAAATCGTAAAGCGAGAAATAAACTTTACACAAATTCATTGAAATATATTTTTTATCCAGGTTGACATCGAAAACATGTTCAAAATCGGTTTTGAATCGATAAAATAATATATAAATGATCATAAATACATGCAATAGGCGTCGCGAGTTATGCAGATTATGTATATATTAAGCTTTCGCTTAACATTATTAGCATATGGAAGATAAATACATAGCTTTAACAAAAACGTAGCGTTGCAACTCAGTTTCCGTCTGTAACAGATGTATTTGCATTTGTTCTTACCTTCTCTCCTCTAAATTCGCCCGTATCCGCAATTTTGTTTGTTAAGGTTTGAATTAACGTGTCGAATCATGAATATTAATTGGGTCGTTTTCGTACTTGACCCTACTCGACCCCAAAATAAAAATCACTATATTGTTTGTTTTCAACCGATTTCAACCAGATTTTCAGTGATATCCTTAATAAAAACACGTTTTCTTACGATTCTGCACATATATATAGCTATTAACTGTCACTTTAATCAAGTGCTAAGTTGATTCGACTCAAATATTTGCTTTGCCATTTCATCTGCTACTAGTCACTAACAACTGCAATAATTAGAACGCCGTGTGTGAGGTCGTCTTAATTTATAGTGGATGTAAGGTTTCTGCCCTATTTCTTGTAATACATTTAGTGCGCTTGAGAATAAAGTAACGCCGTGGCTTGGCTAACCGTAACTATATTCTAAGATTAAACAAGAAATATCTTTAAAAAAGATATACGGCGTTGTTCGTGGTCGGTGTTTATGAACGATCAAAAGTTATATCTGTGAGATCAAAAATAGCGAATGCCTTTTTTNTCATACCTAATACTTCCCAAAAATAGAAAGTCTATGGAATAACATATTATTGTAAATGTGAAATCTGTTTGTAGATTGCACGTATTCTACTGCGAAAAGTTTCACGCCCAACGGCGGGAAATTTTATATTCGAATTGATTGCTAGCTTACAAAGGTCAGGCTAAGGTGAAAAGCTGGCGTATACAGCTAACGCCGAAAAATATAGGCTTGGCTTCTCTGTTGATGAAGTCCGAACTGTGTTTATCCTCGCTGGCAACTATTGCGTTTGGGTTTAATCCGATCAGGCCCGTCATTGTTTATCTTAAATGGCGTCAATTGCAAATGGATGCAAGATAATCTGGGTGATAGATTCCGATGCAGATACTGTCGTCATTGATGGAAAAGACGTCAGCGTTATTAAAGACGAGCGTCTCAGAGGCTTGCAAAGCTTCAAATGTGTCGTCACGGAGATTATCTGGCGAATCGAAGCGCTCACACAAGTGGTTCTCGTACTTGCTGTGGCACAGATTGAGTGGACTGTCGCCTTCTGGCAGCTTCAGCGTGTAGGAACATATGTTTAATGCATCAACAGCAACACTTTAATATATGTATGAATAAGAAGGAAATTGTTCAATACTCTTTGAATAAGACATACAAATCGAGAGCCATAAATAAATAGTATTGAGTGTTATTTATAAAACATATCAACATGCCCTTTTGAATAAAAAAAATACACTAGATAACAAATGTTTTTTTTAATTAAATTTCCGTACTAATAAATGCGATTAACATATATATTGGCAAGTACAATAGGCAGTATGTGGTACCGATCGCGTGAAGAAACTGGCATATTACTATGCTAAGGATTATGTTGCCATCAGTTTGGTAAAAAAATGTGTTTACTCAAATCATTCAAACATTACGCATTTAATGAGATTGTGGTTGTGCGTGGTGTTGTCTGTGTGTTTGTTTAGAGTGATTTCCATTGTTTAATTTGATTGCTTTAAGTGCCCATCACTCAGCATAAATATGTTCTGTAATTGAGCCACGTTTAGAAAGTTTTAAATCTTAAATGCAAATCATGTGGTTTTATTTTTTTTTTAAATATATCTCGAAGCATTTTTTGTTTTGTTATTAGACTATTCGATTTCCTGTCTGTATTATTGTATTAAATTTTACAAGTAAGCACAACATCCTTAATATTTTATGTTCTTTACATGAAATGCAATTTTATCATACAAAGCGAGAAACGGCATTCTATTTCTTGATAAGTTTTATCTATAACTCACACTTCTTCCACACTTTTTGTAAAGTAAAAGAAAGTGGGCACTTCATTTTTCTAATTTAATGCTGTTATTATTCATCTTAGTTCACTTAAATAATATAATTTATAGAGTCGTATTTTTGCGACACTCACACACAGCTGCATTTAATTATTACTTGTAAACGTTTTACAATAGAAAAACCACTTAGTGTCAACGAAGTGAACGTTCAGTGAATGTTGCAATTTCCATACGAACCTAATGCCAGTTTTTGGAAGGCAATATAGCTAGATTACAAATTTCGTACATGCCAGGTTTTGGCGCCATGTTTTCTTCATATTTCTACAAGGGGTGGTATAAGCAGAATTTGTTTGTAACACTGGTGATTTGCTTTGTTTTAAACTAAAATGTCATACCTAAAGCTTAGTGTATGGTTCAAATACATACAAAACAATAATTTAAAACAAATGCATATTCGACATCGCGCATCATATTGCTCATAATATAAACTCACGCACTCGGGGCGAATGAGACCATATTGTTCTGCCATGAAATGATGTTGCGTATGTCTTTCATATATAAATGAAAAGATGTCCAATACTAGCAACAGCAGTGCAGTGTTAAATGTACATAAGACAAACAGGAAAGGAATTCAGGAAACAAAAATGTATAATATTTAATCATAAATTAATATCCGCTATCGAAAAGTTATCGTTCATGTTTAGATTTCCCATACGATATTGACCAAGCTATCCCCATTTGTTTGAATCATCAGGATAATCTTCATCATCAGCATGAAAATCATCATAACTACAAATCATCATTTATTAGAAATCATCATCCTCGTCATAATCATCATCTTCTTCATCATCAACATCAAAATCATCATCGTCATCATCATACGCCGCCCCATAAGCATCATCAACATCATATATATATATAGTTAAACAATAATCTTTGAATGTTAAATATTGCAATTTGAAGCTTTGAGCTTCGAAAGAAAATAGTTTATATATTTTCAGTGCTTGGACAGAGTAAAAAGTATGTTAAATACATAGGGCAAGTTATTTCTGCGTACGAATTAAATGAATTTTGTGTTACCTGATTTAAGCATTAAACAGTATAACATTTAAAAGTCTAATAAAATATAAATGTTTTTGTTTCAGTGTTTACAGCTATACAATGGAAATGTGAAGGTAAGATTCACATATTAATTACACATAGTCGGTGTTTTTCTCAGTTTAATTGGACATTTAATATTGGAAAGTTAGCGAAACAGTTCCTCACTTATTGCATAACTATTATCATAGTGTATTTGAAGGACAAATTGAAAGTTCGAATATGGAAATACACAATACAAATCGTTTAGTTAATTTGTATGTTTCATATAAAATTTATAAAGTTATGAAGTAATTCGGAGTGCTCCTGTTGTTTTTTGTATTATCCCTGACATGAATCGCAAACTGTTATTAGTGCAAAATCTTACATATAAGGGCCCAATGCTTATTGTTTAAACCAAATGACTCCAAAGGTACCATGTTCCCAGGGATTAATGTAGTTAAGAAAATATGAAAAATATGACTACATTGTTTAAAGTCGCAAACATTCAAACACCGGCTAATGATTTGTTGTAATAACTTCCTGGATATTTTAAACAACAATGCAAAATTCCAAGAATGTAAACGCCCAATGTATTCGAATGTTGGTGAAACCAAGCTAGCAGAGTTCGGCATGTATGTCGGTGTGTCTGTCCGCCAGGCAGAGGGTTCTCTAAAGAAATTAAGTATTACTAAGTTTGCGTAAATTTCAAAGTTTATGTTGTCCGTGTGCTCCTTAGGCTGGGTTATATGAGGTTACGACGTGTGTTTCAGCTTTCAGATCTATTTTACTTACTAGAGTCTGTAAAATTGGGGCGAATTTTGAATTATAGCTGCTTTTTGTAACTATTTATCAATTTAACCAGTATCTGCAAGGCAAAATATTGAGTTGAACGCTACATACACAAAAAATAGTCATACAGTTGTTTTGAACGTGATCGATTAACAATAATTACTTTGAATGCTGTTAAAATAGTGATATATTTTTAAGGACAACTATTCAAAGCAAAACAAAAAACAAAAAACGTTGTGTGCTTTTTTCATAACTTTGTTATTTTTATCAGCATTTTTTTGTTAAATGTCTTTCAGGATTGTTTCCTTTTCCAAGATGTCACGATTTCTGATTAAGGTGTTTTTTGGAAAAATTCAAAATTTTCATTTTTTATTTGGTCCTACTGGTGAATTTTTTTTTCTCAACATTTAAGAGGATATTAGCAACGGGTGCAACTAACGGACCATTATATCAACATGTAAGTTATAAAAAGCATACCAGCTACACCGAAAAAAAACACATGCTAAGTCTTATTAAAAATGTAGGGTATATCACACACCTACGCAAATGTCATATATTACATTTGGTTTTTGTTTAGCAAAAGAAGAGGTTTGCATGGCTCCGTTTACTCATGCCGCTGGGATTAATGGAAAAGTGTTTCAAATTGAATTCCCAGACAGTTCGCACCAACACACATACAACACCATTGCTTGGTATAGGTGCAACAGTGGTTACGAGTTCCCGGATGGTAGCTTGCAGCAATTGTCAACTTGTCAACTAGACCTAACGTGGTCCCCGGTCCAAGAATGCATAGGTAAGTTTAATGTCACACAGAAAAAAGAATTAAGCTATATATAGAGCGTACGTTAAATCCGTAGGCTTACGTCAAAGAATAGAAATGTATTGGCGATTTTGTTTCTTTTATAAAAAAAAACACACCCGAATGGATTATGTGCTTATTGAATAATATTTTTTTACGGTAAATAATAGTATATGTCAATACAAATTACAAGAATATGTTGTTGATTATAACAAAAAAAAAATTAAAAGATAGCGCTGCTGCAAGAGATGATAATATAACTGCTACATGCATCGACGATAATTTGAATTTGAATTTTATTTAAATGATGGCTTGAATAAACGATTATTGTTATGAACGTGAGGATTGTAAAGTGAGCAATATCTGCTTAAATAATATTTTAGTAGTGGCATGTCCACCATTAAACGTAGAAAACGGAATTAAGGATTCACTGAGTCTGACGTATGGCTCTGCGGTCACCGTCACGTGCAACCCTGGTTACGTCACTAAGAATGGCATGTCCGCAACAACAGTCAAGTGCGAGAGCAACAAGGAATGGACTTACGTCCCTACATGCGATCGTAAGTTGTTCGCTGTTCTAATATATACTATAACTTTCACAATACCATATACTTCTAGTCAACCATAACAAAAAATAATGTAATTCATACAACTTTCTACTACTTATTCAACTGCTACTGCTACTGCTATATATTTTTTTATTATAAAACATCTATTTGACAGAAAGAAATATTGTTACGGGGAGATTCAACCTGTTACCTGACAGGATGCGCGAGAATCCTTCCGCACTCGTTACGGAAGTAGCCGCACGCAGTCGCATAGAGTGTTCCTCATTTTGTGTGAGAAGGGCGGAGTGTATTCAAGCCAACTTTTGTGACGTCACTGGACCTGAAGAGACCAAAGGAACCTGTCGCATGTTTAAAACAAGACAGACGACAATGACGTCACGGTTTCAGATGAATGGAGTTACCTTTCCTTCCAGAATTAAGCTTAGAGTAATGTGCATTGTTTTTCAAATAAGCAAGGATATTTGTTTTATATTCGATAAAGCAAATACATTTGAAATTATGTAACTTGATTCGAAGTATACTAAATATTTTCTAAAATGTCAATAGATAATACATACGAATGTATTATACATGATACTTTCTCAAACTTGTGTTTTAAATAACAGTCCATTTCATACACATTCCGAATTTCGTGCAATATTCGGATGGTTAAACATTCTATCAATTGTTATAATTCTTTGTCTTGAAATCTTATTAACAAATTAATCCAATAGTGTTATGAAACTATATGTGTATGAAACTTATCAACAAATAAATGGTTCTTTGACTTTATTTAGAAACGTTTTTTATGAACATCACATTCAATGCCACCTGTTATTGGACCCCCAGAACGAATAAGTACTTATCGTGTCATGACTGTCCAATTATTGGTTACTTCGATTAACGAAATCGATATTATGCGAAATATTCGTTTAAAATTGTTTATTTAAAAAGAAAAAAGCATAAGACAATTCTTTGGAAACCCGTGATTAATGCATCTGCATTGAAGAGTTTTCTTTCAGTTGTGCTATACACACAGGCTTATCCAGGCCGGCAGTGATCGCCTTCAGCCTATGCATGTTTAGAATTGACTTTCTTATAACAGAAAATACAATGAAAGCAAACTTCATCGTTCCAAAGTTCTTTAAGCTCTGCTTTCAATTTAATATCATATAATTAATCAGTCAAATAATAGATCAATTTCACTATTTCCTCGTAAAAGCTAAGAATGGCATTGTTCAAGTGTGCGCGGTACAATAATAACGAACAGTTAAAAACAAAACACATACTATTCGATATCTCATAATTGACATACTTGAAGTATGTTTGGAAATATCAATCCAATACAAACATTCTGTGAGGAATATTTGATCATTTATTAGTTAATTTTCAATTTTTCGAATTTAAAGTCTCATTTTAACTTTTTGATTTGAATTGAAATAAATGAGGTTTATGTTTTCATGCCACGTGTGTTTTCAGTGATTAACGCTGGGCTAAATGTAAGGATCGGTGAGCCTGATTCCAACCCAATCAGAATTTCGGTATAATATATTTAGATTTTCCCGTCAATCAATTAACAATTATGATCAATATCTTTCATAATGAACACATTCCCAAATGCATAAATGAACTCTAAATACATCCACCTCAATGCAACCAGTATATGAAGTGATAAACTGGTTACTTATTTCAGGATAGGATGGTTTATCGTCCAAGTATGAACAAAAAAGTAATGCTTCGTTTAAAATATCTAGTGTTTGCAGTTTTGACAGAACTCGAGTATGTACTGGCGTCAGGTATGTATTATACTTTACAAAGGATCTCTTTGGCGGCGCATTATATCGTGACAAGTACAACATTGGTATCATACATCGTTGCATCCAAGTAGTGTTGTGCGTTCGGGCATTGATGTGTTGACATTTTGCAAAACACTGTGCGGTCGTGCAAAACAAATGTGAGGTTCTCTAGATGAACACACAAATGGTAACGTGTAAAAGATTTGGCATACATCCTGACATAATGTTGCACGAAGACAAATTGTACACACTGTACAGTTGCGATATCAGCGAAGTCATATATTGTTTCTGTGTAAATCATTCGAACTGTCCCGGAAATTGACATCAGGCTACCGAATTAAGTTTATGTAAACAAAAAAGATATTATTCTCACTTATGCAATAAATCATTCAAAATGTAAACACATTGAAGAGTTACTATGGATATTTCAAGAGAAACTTGGACCAAGATGACAAGCAACAATGCATTATGTGTGCTCGCAAGTAAGTGTTTATTAGTTTTGTTGGTTCAATACAACTAAGGAAAATCACCACACCGTCACAGAGTTAGGGTACTTCACTGTTTATTAAGACTTATTTATAACTGCACACTTAATAACTTCTTTGGTTAAACCCGTGTCTTTAAGTAGTCTGTAGTGACAGAAGTTCGTTAAGTTTTATGCATGATCTTCTGTGTGTTGTGTGTATGTGTTGTGTCTCTTACCCCTCTGCTCCGCCTCACTGTTTGACCATTGGTTCCTTGCAAAAACGGAACACGTGCTACACTATGGGTTCTCTCTTGCTGTTACAGCTACATTTTCATATCCATAGTATTTAATACACCTAGCATGAATACACGAGTTTGAGTACGAATAATTCATTTAATAAATTGTTTATCATAACTTTATCTAAATATATGTGACTGGTATAAAATAATGTTCTTATACTCTTGTTAGTTTAGTTTATAACACTGTGGAAAATGTGCCTGTCAATTCACACATCAATTAAACTACTAAACGTGCAAGGGATTGTCACTGACAAAAATATTGGGCGGTATAAGACCGTATTATTCACACTAATGATGCTAATGATTATAATGGATATAATTTTAAACAAATTATTGGTAATGGTGTCCGAACAATCGGGTGCTCGAAGATTCTTGTACATAGATATAGACACAATCAGGGGTCTGATCTTTGCCCTGCATTGTATATTTGACACAAATTACATCAGCATTAATTTCGACACCTACTGTCTGTTAAAGACATTTCTTGTTCATAATATGGTGTAATATTTGGTCCAAACTAAATAATGTATAAAAAAACTAGCTTAAAGTATTTAATTTTTCTCTGGGATAGTAAACCGACAGTAACGGATGTAAAACAACATAGGTAATTGTACTGGATTAAGACAACTGTTTAACAAAATTTTCTATTGAAACCAAGTTTTTAAAGAAAATAGGTAATGTGTCGTTTTGTTCATAAATTTGAGGAGTGATACGATTTGCATTTAAGATCTAAATGTAGCGATATAAAACTTCCGGGTATTTAATCAACTTTAAATAAGCTGTTTCATTTTAAAGTTAAAATCAATTTAACTTGTTCACTTACTTAATCCTATTGGATATGCAAACATGTATTCTTAGTTAATTTTGAAAATAAGTATGTTAACTATAGTGTAGAACAATATCCAAAATGCTTGGCCGAACACATTGGAAATTGACTATTTTTTGTTACTGGTGTATTCTAAAATTGTTATAATATCTCTTTAAACTGAGCAGTAGTGTTCTGTTTTATGTACTCACGGAAATACAAAGGTAATGTTTCTTTACATTGTAACGGTAATATCTACACCTTCCGGGTTCATAGAAACGAGTCGCAGCATTGTTAACAATTAATGCTCCTTTGTATTAATCAGAATTAACATGTTACTGATTTAGTTTTGAAATTTCGTTATGAATATATGTCCGGTATAATTAAATGCTTAATTCATATCGGATAATTAAAAATATATATATAGAACATTGTTAACGGACATAAATACATCAAACATATTGACAACAAAGATTAAAACGAACTGTACAAGAGTAAATATGATTATGTGTACAAAGACGGGCACAACTAATTTGGAGAATGGTCCTAACGAACCTTTTTTGAAACCCGATATATTGGATACACTAAACGGATTTCGTATTTCGATACAATCAAATACTTTCATGAAGTTTAAGGTTAACAGGCATTACGACTTCTAAATGTTTTTTCAAACAGATAATCCTGAAAACTGTTTATGTATATGTATGGAAGTCTATGATATAACTCAGGTTTAGTGATCGTCTGATAAAAAGTACACCAGTTATAATTTCTTGGACATATTTTTATATCTTTGTTACCCAGTATTGATAGGATAATGACCTATAGAACACGAATCTTCGAAATGAACATTAAGCGAATTGAAATGTCTTACAAATACGAATAACACATTTATACTATATATAACAATAATATTATGACTCTATTTAATCAATCACAGTCTGAAAACAAATAAGTGTACAACGCACAAAGAACGATAAAAGCTATATACGTAGAGACAGCAACACTTAATTATTTTATAAATGGCATTTAGGATTTAGCAGCATGTGTTGTTACATCAATATCACACAGCTATATATGTTCAATATAGTTTAAAATATAATAAAGCTATACTAAACATTTCAAAGGTATTAATTTGCTTTTTTTCTCATCTTAAGATTGCAGACCACTACCATATAAATTCGCATAAAGAATATAACTATCAAAGCAATAAGTAACACGGACATAACGTTGTTTATAACTTAATGTATCAAATCGTGCCTTCATCAATATGTCTAATTGAAAAATATATATTCTCTCTTTTTTTAACGGTACATTATTTAAATGCAAAACTTTTCCATAGTTGTATAGAGACCGAAGCGGAAATATTCCATAAACTGTGATACTATAAACACAACTACTAAATTTATTAATCTGAATAGCATGTACTATTAAATAAAACATATTAATTTCATTATAAACAAATCGAAACTTACCACAAGGAGAGAAATCCTATCATCAGTTCATTATTATTCAATTATAACTGGTACACATATTATCACATAGCAAAATCTGAATACAAACACAAACACAATTATATAAAACGTGCGTTAACAATAACTAAACTGAAAGCTGATCAATTGTATAGCTTAAGGAAAATGAATATATATAATTAGCATCAAATGAAAAACAGATACAATTTGTAATATCTCATGTCATATAAAGGTCATTTATATTACATGAGTTGACCGTTTATACATCTTAAAATAGCACTGTTTAAAGGCATGTAAATGTCATCACTAAAACGTACATTGCAAATTTAGCAAAGTTCCGAGTGTTTATTTTTGCGTATTTGTATTATATCAATAATTCGTATGACGTGAACATGTAAAATTATATCACGGCACGCTCAAGCATAATCTTTATCACTATTACAACATGATATAATTGCTTCAAAACAAATATATGGCCATATACAATACACTCTTAGTAAGAGTTGCAATCAGTTATAAATAACACGGCAGATGCAGATAATTAGATAAGGTACATAAAGCTACAGGCTATACTATAAGAAGTATGGTTACATGCACTTAATTTACAGATAATGTCCTGCTCATTTGGGAAATTATTTCCGTTGAATTATAAAGTTTACAAATCGATATGATTGTATTTCTTTGCATGATAATCTATTTCTATAAAACAAAAACAAAAAGCAACACGATGATAACAGTTTTTAGTTCAATCCAAGTTATGAAAAGCAAAACATCGTAATCAAACCAAACAATGCAAAACAAATTGGACGGCGATTTATAAAATGCAAAGTGGTATAATAATGTGAATCAACGCAATATTGAATAAGTGTACATATTAGCAAGTGAGTGTGATCAGGTCTGCGATAAAGGATGCGTTTAAATGTTATATCTCACAAAATATCAGGGTGAAACACAATATGATCACATGTGAGTTTACCTACTTTACAACAAAAATCAAACATAAACATAAAATTAAAATTGGCAGTCATAAAAAAAGGTTGAAGCAGTCAGTGGAATAAGTTAGTTATTTCCACAGCCAGCAAATTGTTGACAAATAAGTAAAAATGTACAAATAACATTGTGTGAAGAGATTTGTATACATCGCATCGCAACATTCCGGAAGGAGGGTTTGCGAGGTATCTACGGCGTGACGATTCAAAATTTAGACTCGTTAATTTGCATACCTCGCTTTGAAAGGTTAATACGCTAGCATCTATCCAATACATTCTGGGCTTGCCATCAAACCGGTTTAAACGTTCGGTTTTTATTTGTAAAACGTTCTATAACACTCTAATATAACACAACATTAACATTTAACAGTATACTATTAATAATAATAACCATTAATATTGAAAAGCAAAAAGTAAATCAACAAATGTAATAGCAATTGTAAAAGAAGCACACGAAAATAGTATGAACTAGGAATAAATGAAACTCCAGAAACATTATTAAGAGAAATAATAAGTTACATGGTTTGTTAATGGCCACATTAATTGTGATACAGTGTCAATTAATTAATATTTGGAGAGAGAATATAACACCGTGCGTGGTCACTAAGAAGCCATGTAACGAAATTATCTGACCGACTTACATGCTTTCTACAGCATCAACGTAATAACTTGAAAACATATAGCTATACTGTATGTAACGGCGTCACTACTTTTCTTCAGTGATGGCATTTAACGTTACTTACCTAATACCACAAGCTACTCTACTAATATGGAACAATACACTTTCAGCATGTAACTTTACACAGCAATGAAAAAAATAATATTTTATGTACGATATAATATAATGTCTTTTTCACATCTAACAACTTATATATTTATAAATCTGGGATCAACGCCTTGGAACAGCAAGCCACTTCAAATACAGCTGAATCTCACACATATCTTAGAATATATAATAAAATACATTTGTAGATAACCATTTACCTTACAACATAAAGTACAAATCAATTATGATATGATATTAATTCGATATTAATGATTTTAATTATAACTCAATTACACAATACTTTGATATTAACCAGAGCAACAGAATTACAACCTTCCGAGGTACGATAAAATGAAGGTAATACATGGGTCACATCTTTCCATAATATTGACACGATTATATAAGATAGGAAAAGTCCCAAATAATTGTGACGGTGTTTCATTCGATATGTTTTTTAAAAACGCGATAACTAGTTGTAATATGTACAATAATATGTGTTTAGTAAACATAAATGCCCATCCTTTACTCCATGCATAGTTTTAGAGTTCGAATGATGTCATACCAGACAAAGTACCGTTACATCTAATATTACGCATTCGGCGGTTAGTTTTAAGTTTTGTTTCTTTGAGCTGAGAGAAACTATAACATAACATGTATACCAATTTAAAATGTTACCTCACATTAATATAGAATACATCAACCATAAAATAAGGTAAGGAGTATAAAATATAAATAAATAAGTTCTTTATATACACACGCATTCTTTCGTCATCTGAAATACGCCAAATGGTCATGACGAAAAACACCATGTTCTTTATTATGTTGTGGGTACGGTGTATTACATGTACTAGTCTATAGCGGCCAAACCGCAGTTCATTGTTTTTGCTATAATTATATTCACACAATCATTTAATTCTTAAACTTGCAAAGCGTTATTTGGTTTTCAATTAATCAGGTAGATCAAACGTTGCCGTTATTTCCTCGCCGGTTGTTTCCAACTCGGCTGTGATTGTAATTTCTGTTCCACCGAAGTACATTTTAAGATTTACTTGCAATATGTCTCCGTTCTTGTCTTTACAAACCGCACGAAAAGATCCAATTTTAAAGCATCCCGGATCGCATACAAAAACAGGATTTTTCTCATTCGTAGCATACACTATCACTTTAGCGACTTCGTATCCTTCCTTACAACTAAAACGTTGTGGGTGAGTGTTCACGTCTGTCGGTAACGACTGACCAATTTCAACAAACTTTTGAAAGCAATCGCTTACTTTTCCTTTCCGTGGTCCTTCACGAATGACTTTGTCTGCATGGTCATGGTGAATGGTTGGGTTGAAAGGCGAAACACATGATACGCCATAAGAAAATCGTGCGATCCTGGACACAATCTGACGTTTGTTGTGCCCGAACATCACCGCACCTTTCATTACGGCCAGTACGGCGTCCTGTGGTATGGTCACGTGCTTTCTTGGGAAGGCATTCCTCACTGCGTCCTGTAGCAGTGACGATTCAGAGAATCCACCGACCATGACGATATGATTGACCGGATTGTCAGTATAATTTGACACTAGTATTGATAGGTGGTCAACAATGCTTTTAACAGGTCCATTAAATAGCGATGATACGACACTAGCATCACATTTGAGCTTATCTTTGATAAGCTGTACCTTACCCTTAAATGGCGATCGTTCAATTTGTTCTTCGAAGCTTTTCATTGTTACATTGCGAACAACTTCATTCAACGTTGTAGGAAATCTTAAAACTACGCTTCCTGATGCTGACGGCTTGCATTCCCTCTTCTTTATTTCGAATGACCTCACAAATTCTATAAAATCGTCCATGTGATTTTCTTTCAAGACCTTCATAACCGCACCGCCTGAAATGTATGCATAAAATATATTGAGGCATGTCACAATAATATAATAATTTTACAATTAAAACATATTTTTTTCGAGCATGCATTATCATTTAATTTCATGCGTTTATAGGTATTGTATTTAATTTTGCTAAGTTAAGCTAAAAACAATTTACCTGCCAACGTATCAATGAACTTTTTAAATGCGTCGTTGACCTTTGTACCTCCCCATGCACCACCGCTGGCTTGCTCTATCTCTTTCAGTTTCATATCTGGTGTCACCTCGTGCACTGTGACGTCAACAGTTCCACCTAGAACAAACATATACTATTTGCAATAAAATAGGTTTCCACTGTCATAGTGTGACTCAACTGATGTTTTAACAATTTCTGCTATGTTTAAATTACTTCATATGAAAGGCATGTAACTTTTCCGCATGCGTGATCGAAAGAGTTCAAGTAAAATTATATTATTTCTCAATAATGAATATTATTTTGATTTTTTTTTTCATATTCTATCTCAACCCTGTTTTTGAACGGCAAAATAGTGACTACCTTTTACTGTTTTCATTGTGCACACAATAATACTAAAACAAAAAATTGTAAGAACAACAGAACATATTTGAAAATTAAAGCTATAAAACAGGAATGTCCGATGTGTGACTATATATAAAAAAATAGTACTTTGTGACAATATATAGAAATAGTTCTTAAAAAAACATTCAATTATAATAACTTAAAAATCAAATAGAGTATGGAGTGGAACTGATGGAGTGCAGCCTTAAAATGAAATCTGCAATACTATTTACCAAATACAACGTTATAAATAATTCTACAATAAACATGTTACAACAAAATCGTTCGTATCCAACATATACATGATATTATAGAAGAACACTCTAGGTTTCATGTAAATTTGTGCTTTAAATGCATACTAGCCTTAACACTGCTACTTAATGAACATAGCGAACTACTTTTGTGGCCTTTCACTTTCGGTTAAAGATCAAATGCCGTTAAGACATGTGCGCGATTTAACTTTTTAAGAGGTATCAACATTCTCTTTCATTTGTTCTCGAATTTAAATATATACGTGCATTTAATGAATGCTTCTCAAATCAATGTACCGTATATGAATAATTTTAGTAGGAAATTAATCCAATACAGCGTTTCTATTGATGTTTTTTTAATGAATGCAAAACAAATCGCCAAACTGCACGCCCTTTCCGTCTCACATTACGTCACTCGATTGCACCATTCATTCAGTTCAAGGGCGCGAGTGTCTGGGCATTTTGAAACGCAGTTTCATTAAAATGACGAATTTGTGTGTTTAGAATGGATTATTAAAATAAAATGTGAAGATAAGTATTGGAATATATGGCTCGATTGAAACCGATCTGATAACATTGAAGATTTCTTTAATAATGTAGAATGCACTCGAAGAACGCGATGTGATAAATTAAGTGTTTTGTTTAACAATTTACGGATTGAGAACAGTTTCAGTGACTTAAAGGAGTGTTATATCTTATAATTGTAGTGCATTGTTCTTAATTGACGTAGAATTGTAAGGGTAATTTCTCTGATGAAAATTAATATTGCCTGCTTACATAAACTGTTTACAAATAGATGGCGATAAACAAATGGATCGTGTGTGCCGCGTCCAGATTTTTAATTTTTATCCTGGAAGCAAACACAACTTGACGGAAATAAACGCGGTGATTTGTATACATACACTTACTTTAGTTAGTAGAGCGTTAGCCAGTAGAGTTTTGATTTAAATATGCCAGTAAAATGTGAGTCAAACAAATAGTTATATACTTTTATCCTGTCTCATGCCTATAAATCAGCCTGATAACCAGGTAACCTAATAACCCAAAGGTTATTATGCTAGTTTATCACGTGACCTCGAATATCCGACAGTCGCTCTCCGGTGACGGACAACTTTTTTCTATTAATAAAATACCAAATACATGTAAAGTACTGTTACCTCTGAAATGTATTTAGACGCATCACGATAGTTATCGTTTATATTACATATCATCCTATTTTGTTTCTTCTTAAAAATATTTATATATCCGAACCAGCTTTCTGTTGATCACTTGATTACGCAATTTATGACGTATCTCGTGTGACGTCATTTCGGTTACCAAACATTTTGGGACAACAATAGATCTATGGACGTGGTGGTTTTTAATAGTAAAATATTTGTTTAGAGCTTCGAACGAATCCAAAACGTATTTCGGAGTGTGTGTTTGTCATGCATAACATCATAAGAATAGACACTGGAAGTGTATATCGTTGTAACTTTATTGTTATTAGCATTGGATTAAAGTTGCCATTGAGGTAAGCGTGTCGTTTATACTAAATTAATTTTTTTTTATGACTCCTGTCAAAGCTTAAATAATGGCATTAATCTATTCTACATCACAGTTTCAGCTGCAATCGGTATTTTAGTTATCCAAGTAATGTGCTACGTGTAATTATAACTATTTCCGATTATTTTTTTATGTTTGGCTCAATTTTATTTATATCCGTTGACTTACACTGAATGTGCAAACCATTTTGTTCAATTGAATGTTCAAATAAAATTGAGTTTTTGTTTTGCTGTTGCATGTTTTTTTCAAATTCAAACAATAAAAATATCACATTCTCGATTCTTTTTTAATTTCTTCTCATACTTTTAATAGGAAAGTATTAAAAGGAACGGTTTAATTTGGAACTAATTTTTACGTGACACAATCGGTAGTTATTCGGTCGTTAGGAATGTTGAGTACATGTAGGAGGCACGACCAGAATAATTATTTTGTTATTTCAATAAATCATTTGTCGTTGATAAACTGTGTTAACGGTATAATTCAAAATGTTGTAAATGTGACATGATAAATAGAATAATAGGTTGGTGACGTGGATGGAGAATGGTTATCTGGCTCGTCGGAGGATCTTATCGGGTTCGCCTTCGGCTCACCCGATAAATTATTCCGCCTTGCCAGATAACCATTCGCCATCCACGTCACCAACCTATTATTTTCTATATATTCATAAATTAAAAATATCGGCGGAGAAATGCTGCTGAGTGCTTGACGTTGGAGTACATAAGTTGAAAAAGGAAGCCATCTTTGTTTTTGGTATTTTGCTTTGGTGAAACAAAAATTTAAGATTGAACAAAACCTTCTGTTTTCTACTTGAGTGTGTAACATTTGGAATACTGATATATTTGAATCGAGGCATTTAGCCAGATCTTGTCTTTTTGGTCTGCTTTTTCATTGCATTGTGGAGGGCTATTTCGCGTGGCGTAACCGGGAAAGATCACACAATGCTGCATGTTTACAATTGTTGAGTTAGCCTATGAATAATTAGAATATATTTAAAATTGGTTAACAGGCGGGAAATTTCACATCGTTCTATCGCATATTAATATTGGTAAAAACTCTGGTTAGACCAACCTCCAGCATCACAAATCAGGTACCGCGTACCAGGCTGGAATGTTGAAATATCCGCGCCACTTGCCTCCTCACTTCTTGTCATTTTAATGTGACGGCAGTAGATGGATGCAGCTTCGGGCTCAAGGGCAAGGCTGAGATGACCCATTTCTATTCCAGCCTGAATAACAAGTTTAAATTGGTTATTATTATTGTAGTAGTGGTATAAGTGGTAGAAGTAGTAGAAGAAGTAGAAGTAGTGGTAGTAGTAGTAATATTAGGAGTAGTAGTAGAAGAAGTGGTGGTGGTGGTGGCGGTTGCGGTGGCGGTGGCGGTGACGGTGGTGGTGGCGGCGGCGGCTGTGGCGGTGGCTGTGGCGGTGGCTGTGTCGGTGGCGTCCTTAAGATCTTTTTTTATAATTAACAGCATCAGGGAATAACATTGTACTGGAATAGCTAGAATAGCTGGGT